>JAQFVV010000913.1:43195-163550 GCA_028023455.1 Epiperipatus broadwayi | reverse complement strand
ATATATGTATGTGTGTGTGTGTGTTGGGGATCATGTATTTTTTCACACATGTCTGGTCATGTGTATTGGTTGTTTGAGATAGAATGGAAGATGAAGATACTGAAAAATACTGAGTTCAAATCTCTCTCTCTATTTAAAAAACATTCAATATAAGCAAAATTATATACTGCCTTAGAATTATTACTATAGTAATTAAGTAAGAACTTTTAAATAGTTTATATAAGGAATCTTAAAGTTAAAGAATTCATTAACTTACAATGCAGTTTTAAACTGAAAAGTAAAATAAATTATGCTAAGAGAACAGTAATATGATGAACAGTTTTAATAAAATAAAGAAAAATGTGTGTACTAATAATGCAACATGATTTGGGTCTTGCACTTGTTAGAACTTATACTCATTTTATTTGATTAAAATTGACATAGATTACTTATATATTTATTGTTGTCTTAGACTTATAGTAACACTGTAAAACTGCTTAAATCTGTATTGAACACATTGGTGAAGACATTCACAGCTAATATCTTTAAAATTAAAAAAGGAAAAAAATAATAATCAAATGATTACATTTCTCAAAAGTTTATAGGAAGTTCATGAATGAGAAATGACACCAAGGGTCATAATCTATAGATCTCGAGACCCAGAGTTTGTTACTCTATCCCCACATTAATCGATGCAAGCTTAAAATTTATTGACCTATTTTTATTGAATGAGTTTATAATAGTGAAGCAATAAATTTGATAATTTACAAATGAAAGGCTTCTGATTGATTCTCAGTTGAACAAAAATGTTTTAATTCAATCAAATAATGAGATGTTTGGTCCAGTGTGCTGCTCAGTAGAACAAAATTTATATGAGTTCTAGAGTAATTAACAATATATTATTTTAATTGTAAGTTGTTTTTTAAATTGTGCCACATGCAAAATTGACTCTTACACTATAGTACTGTCAACTTATATATTTTCTACATTTATAAGCATTATAATGCAACTTATGGAAAAGTCATTTGAATAGATTATAGTGGCAGTTATTGGAATGGAGTAAATTTTTTTACTTATAATAAAACAATTTGAAAAGGTAGGTAATATGTTGCACATTATGTCACACAATATTTACCACATACAGAAAGGCTAATATTTCAATTGATAAAATAAATACATTTAAAAAGGGCAACATCCCTGCTATTGATGCTGTAACATACAGTCTTTATGCTTACTGGCGTACCAGATGTACCTTTGCTCTTGCTAATAACCCTAGACGCCATCCAGCAACATATTCAATAAAACTAGAACTGTTCAGAAAAAGACAGCATCCTAGCTCAAACAGATGTGTTTTCAGCCACGTGTTCACACTTGAAACCAAGATCCAGTCTATGAAATATAAGTCCAATATGATAGATGGTGACACTTTCAATATCAGCAACTTTCAACTTTAAAGAGATGCAAGCATAAACTGAACTAAATAGAAAACCAGATTCTAAAACAAACAAAAAAGCATGCAGAAATGATAAAGACTTATGTACTGAAAAGATGCCTTAATTGATATCCTGCATAGTTGTAATTTGTTTTCCAATTGTAATAAAAATTAATATATTACTAGATGTGACTGTAACCTTTTAGACTCAATAAAGTTTTGCTTTGAAACATAAAAAGAGGAAAAGTAAGCAAAAGTGAGATGTATTTTTTTAAAATATTGACATTTTTGGCATTCCATTTAGATTATCTGAACTCAATGGAATTATTAATAGAAACTAAGTTATCCTACTTAAAAATGGGGACGGATAGTTTTCTTGGTTGACAATCAATAGTCACATCCTTCGATTATAATAGTCTATTGTATGGATATCTCAAGCATGCCAGTAGTGTAACATAACACACATGCATGAATATATTATATGCCACAAGTACTAAAATAGAAATATATCTATCTGCTGTATAAAGAATTTTATTTGTATGCGTAGCTCTTTAAACCATAGAGTTATGTTCAGTTTTTGGTGTATCTGTACAGTAATGAAACTGATTGATGCATACATATGTATAAGGATTTGTTTATAATAGAGATTCTTGTACACAACGAAATTTTAAAAGTATTTACTACTTAACTCTCATGCATCTTCTTCAAAAGGAAGCACTAAAAACATGCGCTAGACCAGTTATAAGTACTACAAGAAATAATATAATTGTAAAAAATATATAATAAATTTTTTTAAAAGTATTTTATTATTTCTCATTATTGTTATTAGCTACAATCTTTATTTTTTTAAAAAAGACTTCAAATAAGTTTTGCTGATTTGCAGCAATCAAGTTACTTCTATTTTTTTTTTCCAAAAATATATTTATTGCTTTCGATAAAAGTCATTTTTGATTAGAAATAATATTTTTCAGGATGAGTTACTTTTGTGCTTCAAAATAACACTATCAAGCAATCAATTTTAAAAATATCGTTTGATTTACTCGTAAATAAAAAAAAGTGTTTTGAATAATAAATTTTTTTAAAAAAAGTTTAATTATAGTTCTTACAATATATATATACTACGATCTATTGGTTGAAAAGGGTCATGTAGTTCTGTAATTAATTAATAAAAATATTATAAATGCATATAGATATATAAGTGAAATACATGGGTAAGAAAACAATCCACTATCTCTGTCTTAATTTTAAAAAAAAAAAATGCTGAAACTTAGGCTGGATATATTTCTAAAAAATATGACAATACACAGACAAAATTAATTCGTAAATGATTATAAAACAATCAGACAGAGATCATATATAAAATGGATGGATGAGATACAAAACATATTGCTATAGTAAGCGAAGAAGAGAAATTGTGAATTGGAGAATCGGTATTAAACTTAGAGAGACTTCATCCTATAATGGGTGAATAATATTTGAAAATGATTATGATATGAGCATTTCCATAATATCAATCCTATTAAACCACTAAACATCACATGATCACCATTCTTTATGCTTACACAAGCTGTTTACACAGAAACTAAACTCTCCATGCAGTAACGCCACTCAGTGCAAGCCAGAGCAATCAATGGATGCAAAAAGGTTTGTGCATAAAATCCCTATCTAGTGCCTATTTATCCAATATCCCCATTCTAATTTCTAGCTTGTGGCTTTCATCAATGTGGACCCTTGAACCTGAGAGCATTGCACTTAGATCTTAGAATCTAATGTTTTCATTTTGGATTTAAAGCTTTATAGTTAGCTAATAAGGTAAAAGGTGGCTGCTGAACTGTTGCATGAGATTCTAAGATCTAGACACAGTGTTCTAGATCCAAGGCTCTTCACTGATGAAAGCCACAAGCTAGAAACTAGTCAGGAAAAATTGGATGAATAGACACTAGATAGGGATTTTGTGCACAAACCTTCTTTCATCCAAGATTTACTCTGGTTTGCATTGAGTGGTGCTACTGTATGGAGAGTTTGCAGAAACTTATAGATTTTTTTTACAGAACCCCTATTACTATAAACAATTTTATTTTAAAATATAAAATTGTATATGCATATGTGAGATATAGAGAATTTTATGTCATAAAGGTGATTTGCCATGACCTGGAATTTAATACTACACTGGATGAGCTTTTAAAATTTTATCAGGTCACATACAGGCTTAAGATTTTTGTTTCAAGTAGTCAGTCCATAGCCAAACTAAGTGGTTATTCAATATTTGTCAATAAATGAATAACTAATAAATATTAACTATGAGTAAAGGTTTTGGGTTAGCTTGAATTGGTCTAATAAATAAAATAAAAATATGATTGTAATATAACTGGTGGACAAAATGTCACTCTCATTTATATGCTGAACCCATGATTTTTTTACATCTTTTTATGAAAAATATACTGACTTATTAATGAAGTTTTCAAATACTGGATGGAAAAGAGATAATTATGATTTATTCTAGTGTCTAATTAGTGACCACAACGGTTTTATAATGAACAGAAAGTTATTTATACGATTGTATATTTTTTTTAATACTTTAGTCTGTTAAATAATGTAGAAATAATTTTGCTATACATACATATATATGTGTGTGTGCATGTGTATTACAATTGAATTAATAATCAAGAATTAAGGGTGATGTTATTATTTTAATCAATAATTGCTTAGCCATATAGATTTTTTTCCTGAAAACACTAATTTAATTATTTTTTACATATGCAAAAAGAGAGATGAAGTTAAATGAATTATTCCATGTGTTAATGTTTCATTAAAAAAACTGAGGAATTAGTCTTTAACTGAATATAAAATTTATTGCAACCTATGGAGATAGAGAATAGGCATCAATAGATAAACTTGTAATGAACGGAATAATGAGAGCTGAAAATGCCCCTAAATTTTTTCTTCCATCCCCTTTGTGACCTTTACAGCTACCATATATAGGCAAAATCTTTATATAACATTGATGTTACCACTATTGGTCTACAATTGTTTAACTTTTTATGATCCTTATCCTTTTATTTAAATAGGAGCCTTACTCTTGTATTATTCCAGCTGTCTGGAAATTCTCTCTTCTGTGCCACCTTATTAAAACGTTTAATTTTGTCCTATTGCCTAAATTCATCACTATCTCTGCTGCCTATCCATATAAACCTCCTGCCATTTTTCAATTTCTTTGCTGCCTCATTCAATTAATTTTCTGTAAACTTAACATTTCCATTACTATATGTTTTTATATTCTGCCTCATTCAATTCATTTTCTGTAAACCTAATATTTTTATTACTATATATTTTTATGTTTGTTATCATTCTTTACTTCACACCTAACATCATTTTTATATCCATTACTTTTCCTGGATTATCTAGTGATAATATTTCTCTCTCCCCTACATTCCCTCTTAATATATTTTCAAAATTTTTTATTCTCATTCCTTCCATATTTATTAATATCCTCCAGTAATTTACTATTTAATTTCATTCTTTCTGTGTAATTATTTATTCCTAGCTAACTTCTTTTTTTAAAATACTTTTCCCATTTAATATTAATATCTTTTTCATTTTCTTTGTTTTTAAGAGAACATTTATATTTTCTATATGCTTTCCCCCTCTCCTTTACAATTTTACTAATTCTCACTTTTCTATTATTTTTCTGAATATTTTTACCTAAAAGCCTATTTGCCACTTTTTCAACTTCACCACACCAGTCCTTATATTCATATCCAACAAACTCTTCCATGATTTCTTCTATTTTTATTTTATATTTTTTAAACTTATTCTTATAATTCATTCTCTATCCACATTTTTCACTATCCTTTCTACTTTTATTACTATTTTCTATCATATTACTAATCATTTCTATTACAAGAAATTATTGTCATGATTACATACTCTTTCTTTATTATCAAACACTTTACATTTATGTATTTTGTTCATTTTCTCTTTATCTACTGATACACAAATCTATTGTGTATTGTTACTCATAAAATTTGATAAATTTCCAATGCTCAAATTCATTTTCTGACAAAAATTCTTCAAAAGCTGTCCATTCTTGTTATCTACATCATCAATTTCTTTAATGTGCCCATTCATATATCCTATAACCAGTATTCCGTTCCTCCTTTTTTGAAACCCTGTATATCCTTATCTAGGCATTCATATATACTACTGTTCCACTCCATTATAGTTGAATATTTATAGTGGCCACTTACACTAAAGCCACCATCCATTCTTGTCTTCCTAATCTTATCTCAAAATCACAAATGTTTTTGACACATAACAACATGTAAATATTTTTGACTTAACTTCTATAACCTCACCCCTCTTTCTTTTCTATTACTCTGCTATACTAAGTGTTCCAGTGTTGATACTTCTTTTTCTCTTAGATGCATTTTTATTATTGCTAATACCTCAAGCTTTTAATTTTTAACTGCTTTGTTTAATTCCAGCCACTTTTTTATGCAATTTTTTTTGATAAAAAAAAGGCATACAAATGCAGATTTTGATTAACCACAGCTTCCATCTATTGAAAAAAACTAAAACTAAACTATAGTCATTTTATATGAGCAATACTGTACTAATTAATTACTCTGTGATTTAGAATAAAAAACATGAAATCTGTATTTACACAAACATACTTTAGCATTATGACATTTATCATCAAGACAATTTTAAAGTTGTGACAAATTGATTCCAAAATTTATGGCATTTAATAAAATAACATTGAAAAATCTTATGAGAAACCAATTAATTTGAATCATATATCATCTCATTACTTGCAATGGTTGTCTTGGCAAGCAACTTTATATGGCTTGAAATTTGAAGGGTTATAATCATTAAACATAAGTCTTAACTATGAATTTGTACTGAAATAAATATGATTTCATTACACTCAATACATGTATTTAATTTAAATGCTAAATAATTATAAAACTTAAAAATCAGACATTGCAAAATCAAATAAAATACAACAGTGAACATAGTTATTTATATATTACTAACTCCAATATATTAATCTAGCCTGAAGGATTATAAAAATAATAAGATCTAACTGATCTGTAACATCCTTAAGTTGCTTTTACACCTTCAAAGACTACATAGAGAGTGCACATGTGTCTTACTTTTTTGATTTGATTTTTCTAGATCTTAGATACTCATACCATACACTCTAAGCTAGATAGTTCATTTTATAAAGAGCAGATTGAAGAAATGTTTCTAAGTTCATAGTCATTGCCATGATAATTTTTCATAATTACACATGATTAAGTCCCTGCCATGATAATTTTTCATAATTACTCATGATTAAGTCCCTGAAGTACAGTAACTTGATATTTGGAACCAAATACTTTGCAAGATTATCTGTTGAAAACATTTTAAGCTTAACTACATAATTACAAATAAGTATATTTTACATTTAATCACAAAATGCATATCAAAATAATTTGATAAGGCATGTTTTTGTTTACTTAATATAAGCTTGTTCATGTCTAGCAATATATATTTATATATATGACTAAATTGGATTGATATAACATCAATCCACAAAAATTAAATAAATTAAAAATTACCTTTATATAATGATATTTAATTTAATTGCATTAATATTTTTTGTTAATCATATTGCTAGTAGTAGTAGTAGTAGTAGTAGTAGTAGTAGTAGAGTAGTAGTAGTAGTAATAGTAGTAGTAGCAGTAGTAGAGTAGTAGTAGCAGTAGTAATAGTAGTAGTAGTAGTAGTAGTAGTGGTAGTAGTGGTAGTAGTAATAGTAGTAGTAGTATCAATAGTACTAGTAGTAGTTGTAGAAGTGGTGGTAGTAGTAGTGTTTGGTAGTGGTAGTAATAGTGGTGGTCATGGTAGTTGTAGTAGTGGTGGTAGTGGTCATGGTTATAATAGTGGTAATAATAGTGGTAGTAGTAATGAAAGTGGTAGTGGTAGTAATAGTGGTATTGGTGATGGTACTGGTAGTGGCAACATCAACAGGAGCAGCAGTAACAACAGCAGCAGTAGCAGTAATAGTAGTAGCAGTAGCAGCAGTAGTAGCAGCAGCAGTAGTAGTAATAGTAGCAGTAGTGGTGGTCAAGGTCATGGTCATGGTTTACTAGCAATAATAGAAATGGTAGGCATAGTGGCAGGAGCAGCAGCAATGGTCATAGTAGTAGTAGTAGCAGTAACAGTAGCAGTCTAATAGTAGTTGGTGAAGTAGGAGTAGAATGAGGAGGATTAGGAGTAGCAATAGTAGTAGCAATAGCAGCACCAGAAGCAGTAGTAGTAGCAGTAGTAGTAGCTGTAATAGCAGCAGTAACAGCAGCAGTAGTAGTAACAGTATCAATAGCAGCACCAATTGTAGCAGTAACTGCAGCCACAGCAAGTAGCTGTAGCAGTACTAACAGTAGCATAAGTAGTAATGATATTAATAGCACTAGCAGCAACAGTCATGGCTGTGGCAGTGGTAGTTAATGGTGGTGGCATTTTAGTAGTAATAATAGTAGTAGGGGTAGTAGTAGTAGTAGTAGTAGTATAGTAGTAGGAGTGGTAGTTGTAGTAGTAATAATAATAAATCAATGAATTTTACTAGCACAGTATCAATTTGTAGTTCTATTTAGAATAAAGCCTCCTCACTAGCACAATAAATAATATTAAAGCGGCTGGAATGAAAGCATCCTCACATTTAACACCACTGACTTAATATTATCTATGATGCTAATTAGGAGGATTTATTGCCTTTTACATAGAATAATAATAATTGTCAATTATAAATCAAATAAATATTATACTAATAAGTTTTTTAAAAATTAACTTTGGCATTTATATACAAATCTGACATTTTTTGAAGGACAGTGTTTATAAATAATTATTTATGTTAATGGCAGTACTTAAGTATAATTTTCATATGATTCTGTCCCTAATTTTACTTACTTCTAAAAACAATAGTATTCTTTGAGTTTTTAGAGATGCTTATATATATATGCAAATTTTATTAATACACACTTGGGTCTCTTTTTACACGGACTTATTTAACACGATTTTGAAGTTACGCGATTCATGTTTCACCGGAAGTCAAACTTTCACGCACTTATGTTATATTGAAAGTAATAGCACATTATTGGAATTTGACTTTCATTTTAGTAATTTCAATATTTTCAGTGCTTTATAATAGTAAGATTTTATGCAATAATGAAATTAAAATCATGATTTCCACATTTTATGTATATACACATTAAATTTTACAAGATTATAATGTAAATTTGTTCAAACATTGTGCATGTTAATTTTGCATTTTAAATCACATTCTGTTTTTGCTTTTTAAAAAAGAACGTTCAATCAATTATTAATCATTCCGTGTTCGCAAGTTTATTTTTAAAAGGTGAGTAATAGCAGTGAAACGAAATTTGATTTTTAAATGGAATTGAAAATTAAAGACAAAAATAAAAGTTTAGATACAAAAGAAAATGTAGAAAAAGATAATGAAACAGAAGTGGAAACTGTTCCTTTCACTTCCAAAATGATTCGAGAAGGTCTTCAACTATTTAATCAGTTGGCAAATTATTTTCTTACTAATGACACTAATCATGAACATGCTCTTAAATTCCAAGGAGAGCTAAATGGTTGTATGTCTGGATATCGCGAGCTTCATAAACAATTAATAAGAGCATCGTCTCAAAGATTAATTACTAATTAAATTGTCACTAGAAAACCATTAAAACAACAACATCAGAGTGAAGTTGGTGCTAGTTATAGTTCCTCTTGTGAAGAATCTTTACCAGTTTGCAAACGAACCTGTTTATCGGCAAATAGCATTAATAATTAAAACATGTATAAAAAATGTAAATTACTGTACTGTAAATTATGCATAAAAATATATTATTTTGAATAAAATTAAATATTATAGTTAAAAAAGTTTGTCTTGTATCAATTTTTTTCAAATTTGAAATTTTTTATTAGTCATATTTTATTTCCTTATTTTTTTTTTTTTTGCGCGAATTTTGAAGTAATTTTACGTTGGTGCTTTGCTTTTATGCGAATTTTGAAAAATCACAGACCGCATCTCCCCTTTTTCAATGTAAGTTACGTCTATTTTTGTGCGATTTCGTTTGCGAGTGTTTTCTGAGGAACCTATCTATCGCGTAAAACGAGACCCATGTGTATTAAAAAAATCTAAGGTTTGTTAAAGATATTTTATTAATTTTTGTAGACTTAAAAGATAATAAGTATTTTTTTTGGAAACACAATTGGATTATCAACATTGGCATGGAGATTCAGGTATTTGATATTTCTAACTCAATTGATGAGTGGCAGTTAGTAATGAAATGAATGTATAGTGAAAACCGCAGTTATGTTTTGTTGCAATGATGTATGTATGGTTGTGAATTGGTGGTATTGAGATGTGGAATGTATTTCAATTTTAAAAAAAAATATCTTGAAAACAATTATAAAACATGTTTTTTTTATTTGTATATACTCAAGCATGATGTAGATCAAGTACCATTTCTTGGTTTATAGTACCATATAGTCGTTTTTTTTATCTTGTTTAAACGAAACTTATCATGCTTACAGTATATATATATAAAAACTTTTTCTTTTTTTAAAAAGCGAGTAATAATATTTTTTTCCATAATTAAAATAAGTTCGAAAATAAAAGTTTATTTATATTCAGTTTTTTTGGTTTTTTTTTAAAAAAAAAAAAAAATAATATTTTCATGAAAATAAGTGAAAAAATAAATTTTTAATATTTTTTCTTTCTAATAAAATATTTATAAGAATCACAAAACAGTAACTATTATCTATTATTAAGTCTAGGTTTTTAATTTAAAGTTTTTTTTATTTTATTATCAAGAAGTTTTACAATTCTATTTATTCTAAAATATTTAAAATTTATATAAAACATCATACAAATATACATAACTAGTCAAGCGTTGGTAGCCTAGTGGTTAGCATAGCTGTCTTCCAAGCAGCTGGTTTCGGGTTCAATTCCCGGTCAACGTATTTGACATATGAGAAAAAATATACATAACTAAAACTCAACTTTATCAGAAAGTGATAATATTAAGATTCGATCGCCCAAAGCAATAACCAAATAATCATTGTTCAGATTGTAGTATGGCATTGAAACATCAGAACTGATGGAATTTAGACTTTTATCTAAGGACTTTCAGCTCTTCAGCTGTTGGTCTATCATTTCACTAATTCGTGTAGAACAGCATGATTAAATATTGGAATCTGCCATAAAATTTCTCATCACAGTTTTTAAAATGTTTAATCTGTTAAAAAACATTATTTATATTTTTACAAAAAAATTACTATTTTTTATAAGAATAATAATTTATTAATAATACATACTTGTTAAATATCTGCATTTTCTAATTTATATTAATATGAACAACTAATTTTATTAATTTGTCAGATATACAATCTCCATTTTGTTCTGAGTTCTATTCCAATTACACTTTCAATATTTATGCCATTTTAGTAAAGCACATGTCCAACAAACAAATTATTTATTCGCTTTTTCTTCTAACCCCAAATTTCCAAAAATGTCTCATTTAATATATTAGATAGTTCTTTAGAATTATTCAATAAATAAAAATTTGACATAAAATGATAAGAACAAATATTTTACTTAAATTAGAAAAAATAAAGTAGAAAGTAATTCGCAAGTAAATTTTCTACTGGAACAGACAATATATGCAGGAAAGAATAAGAAAAGAATTAATAATATTAAAAAATATGACTAAAACAGCAAAGAAAATCTATGGACCAGAATAAAAATTTTCAAAGGTACAAAACAACATTTTAGTATCAGAAAGAAAAAAATGTCAGCAATACAAAAAAGATGGCATAATCACTATAGCCAAAGATATTATCCCTAAAGTGTGATGAATATAATGTAGAGAGCTATATAATAATAAAAATAGAAATAGCAACAATTTCACATTTATAGAAGTTAAATAAGCTGTTACATCTTTCAAGAATCAAAAAATGCCATGAAATAATAGAATCAACATAACTATATAAAAAAAAATAGAATAGAAAATCATATAATACTAATATACTAACTAAAAAAAAAAATTTAATAAAATTCTCTCATGACCATGGTTTCATATATTTACAAATAGACTTTCTTAAGTGAAATCCAACTAAATACACCTGGGTCTCTTTTTACGCGGACTTATTTAACACAATTTTGAAGTTACACGATTCGTGTTTCACTGGAAGTGTGTTAAATAAGTCCGCATAAAAAGAGACCCAGGTGTATGAACTCCGATAATGTGCTATTACTTTAAATAATAAATTTCGTGCACTTTAAATTGAAAGTAATAGCACATTATTGGAATTCGACCTTCATCTTAGTAATTTCAATATTTTCAGTGCTTTATAATAGTAAGATTTTATGCAATAATGAAATTAAAATCATAATTTCCACATTTTATGTATACACACATTAAATTTTACAAGATTATAATGTAAATTTGTTCAAACATTGTACGTGTTAATTTTGCATTTTAAATCACTTTCTGTTTTTGCTTTTTAAAAAAGAACGTAATCAATTATTAATCATTTAGTGTCCACAAGTTTATTTTTAAAAGGTCAGTAATAGCAGTGGGCATAATTAAAATTACTTACAGGAAACTTGAAATTAATATGATGTAAAAGGAAATTTGATTTTTAAACGAAATTGAAAATTAAAGACAACAATAAGAATTTAATTTTTAGTTGTTAGTTTTAATTAAATTTTTCCCAGCAGTGGTAAATAAATGTCTTTTTATTATCATAAGTCTAAGTTCATGAACAATTAATAAAATCATCGTCGTCGTCAATAGAAAACCATTAACACAACATGAGAGTGAAATTGGCGCTAGTTGAATTTCCTCTTGTGAGAATAATTGCTGAGATATTCTTGACTTCGTTTAAGGAGAAGCCAAATACATCACATCACATCACATGAGAATCTGATTTTTTACTAGTTTGCAAACGAACGTCTTTTTGGGCAAATAGCGATAATAATTAAAATGTGTATAAAAAAATTTTAATTACTGTACTGTAAATTATGCATAAAAATATATTATTTTGAATAAAACTAAATATTATAGTTAAAAAAAGTTTGTCTTGTATCATTTTTTTTCAAATTTGAAATTTTTTATTAGTCATATTTTATTTCCTTATTTTTTTTTTTTTTGCGCGAATTTTAAAGTAATTTTACGTTGGTGCTTTGCTTTTACGCGAATTTTGAAAAATCACAGACCGCACCCCCCCTTTTTTCAATGTAAGTTACGTCTATTTTTGCGCGATTTCGTTTGCGCGTGTTTTCTGAGGAATCTATCTATCGCGTAAAACGAGACCCAGGTGTACATACTTTATATATATAATTTTCTCATAATTCACTTTCAAAACCAATCATCTTTAATATCAAAGGATGTCTTGGGATTAATGACCTCATGTTTAAGAGTTTTTGAATCTGATGCCACATTCAAGATATTTCAGATAAATAGAATAATGAAATAATGGAACTGTTGTTTAAGAAAAGTGAAAAGAAAGATGCTAAGAATTACAAACTTAATAATTTTTTATAAAATTCTACAGAAGACATGATGTAAAATTATTGCAAATCATCTAAAAGTTCCATTTAAATGTGTTTAAAAGCTATCACTTCAATTCAAACATGAAAGAAAGTGTTATGGAAAAAACTATGAGTATATACCTAGTTGTCTTTATGCACCAGATTTATAGACTATAAAAAGGTATTTGATTTTATAAGCATCTCTATCTTTTGTAAACATCTTAACATAAACTGAGAAAATTGTCGAATTTTGAATAAAATTTGTCACAATGTAGTAGTGATGAGTAAACTATAGAATATTAGATTGTCCCATTTATAGTTATCTTTATCTTATTCTTGAGCCAACTATGGTAAACGTGAGTAATCAATGGATAATAGAGTTATTGTGTTATAAAATTTCCATCTCCAAACTGAGTGGCTTCTGGTCTTTCTTTCATGACTGGAATTAAGGTAATTATGCATCTAACAGCCACCATTTACTAATTTACATTATTCAAATTACTGAAACACAGGCTTATTATATACCTATATCAATATATGTAATATATAGGGTATATGAGCACAGATTTTCACACCACCCATCACTCTCCACACTATCTCATAACACTGCTACACTTGAATACATATATGTTGAAAAGATAAATAATCATCAATATATGTATTTCATGCTAAACTAGCAATCACCAGTTGGTCCAGATTACCATCTCTACACATATATGCTCTAAGTGCTCAGATATTTATTAAGATAGCCAAACCTCATACTTTAATGGACAGGCTTCAATCTACTCCACACTCCAACTCTTCAACTGTCCATCCAATTGAAAATCTGATGATGGAATACTCAAAGGCCACCCTTTTCAACATATATGTGTTCAAGTGTATCAGTGTTATGAGATAGTGTGGAGAGTGGTGGGTGGTGTGAAAGTCTGTGTTCATATACCCTATATATTATTCAAATTAGTAATTTGGAATTTTAAAAAAATACTAAAATTTATAACCCAGGCTTGTTCACTTACTAAGCTACATGGATTTGTCAACAGATCAGTTTCTATATATTTTTAAGATCTCAGCACTATAAAAACTATAAATCCCTTCTAATTTTCACTAGTATATGAGAGATCGTGAAGTATTGTTGATAATTATTCCATCAGTCAAACACTTTATAAGAATTAACTTGTGAATTCAAACATATAAAAATAAATGGAGATTACTTAAGTCATTTAGATTTGCAGATAATGTTATTTTATAAATAAACAATGCTTCAGGCTTGGAGGAAATGTTATAAAAGTTCGCAGATCGAAACAATAAATTAGAACTATAGACAAATATTAAAATAGTAAAGTTGTTCAATGACTTTTAAAAAAAGATGCATATTAATATAGATGAAAATGATAAAAGACAAAATTAAACTTGTTTTCCTGAAGGTTTGTGATGATGGTGTTTTAGTTCTATTTATATATTGGACTATTTCCATCATCTAATATATGTATTGAATGTCTTTAGAAAAATTTAACTTTATTTAAATATTCCGAATACATTCAACTGTTAGTAATAGCACATCAAACAGGTTAGTATATGCATAGCATTTTGAGAGATGTTAGTCTTCCATCTTCTTCAGTGTTGCTGGTCTGACCAGTGACAGTACTAGCATGAGATTCGAACCTGGGTCCTTAGATTCTTGAGTTTTGAATTTTAAGGTAATGCTCTAATCAACTTGGATGGAATTTTTTTGGTATTGCTCATTTGTCCAAAATTGAAATTTTTTTAATTATTGTGAGCTTAAAACTTAATAGAATATAACATAGCAAAGTATAGGTAAATAAATGATGGAATTAATAAAGAGAGATCCAAAGCAAAACACATGAGTGAAAATATAAATGCATTAGAGATTGTAAAACATCTAGAAACTGATCAAATATGAGATGGGGACCAATGAAAAAAAATAGAGATATCTGGAGAAAAGACGTTGTGGTTCAGAAAAATTGGATTAAACATATTGGATTATCAACTTTAAGGGTGAACATGTGATCCAAGTCAACATTTGTTTTTATTTGTGATTTTTTTTTTGTTTCATCAAAGTTTTCTAAATTTATATTTATATTCTTGTATACTTAATTAAGTCAGGGTTATCACTTTTGTAGATTCATGAGCATATTTTTTCGTTTAAAACATACCTTTGTATCTATTACATTACATCTAATCTTTAATTATGGTATGCACATTTTTTTTAATTGTATTTTTTTTATTTCTTAATACACAATTAATTGTAGTCCATATAACAATAGAAACAAGTTTTAAATGTCCAATCTGTTGTTATCTACCATTTCTGAATTAACAAAGGAACTTTTAATCAGACCTACATTTGCTATTCTTTTTATTTAAATAAGCATTTATTTTATATAGCGCATATTTACAATTGTATTACATTCAAATATCAACCTTTCAAGCTAATTGTGCATATGCTTTTGCGAATGTTAATAATAATAAATGAATACTTTCTCTCCAATACGAGATATAGTATTTATGCAGGAATGAAATGAATCCACCTATTCCTGCAACTCAAATGCTTATATATGAGAAAATCTGAAGTACTGGCAAGGAAAGTGTGAGGATGGAATGCTCACTTTAAATTACTATATACAATGTCTGAATGAATGACGTCGGTGAAATTGTCTAGAATTCACTAAACATCACTCTAACTGAAACTTAACCATAACACTCGCAAAAGCGTATGCACAATTAGCTTGAAAGGCTGATATTTGAAAGTAATATTCTTTTTATTGTAAATAAGCAATACAACTCCTAAATTTCTTTTTAAAACATTTATTTTATTTTTGCATATTTTTTACATTAATCATATATTCACTTTTCTGTTATTTATTTTTTGTCTTTTCCAGTCAATTTTGATTTTATTGTCTAGATTAGATTCTCCATCTCTTTTCTGTAAAACTACAGCATTTATTTTCTTACTTAGTATTTTTTTTTTTAATATAATTTATTTTCTTACTTAAAGCTAAATTTTGTATTTTATAAGAAGTTACTTACCTTTATCAAACACTT
Organism: Epiperipatus broadwayi; assembly: GCA_028023455.1. Classification (NCBI taxonomy): domain Eukaryota; kingdom Metazoa; phylum Onychophora; class Udeonychophora; order Euonychophora; family Peripatidae; genus Epiperipatus; species Epiperipatus broadwayi. Next base: position 147,489 of record JAQFVV010000913.1, on the reverse strand, counting down.
ATCATAAAATAAAACATATTGTAGTCTACTAAAGATAAGGGTTGGTATATTCTCAATTAGGAAATGTATTTAGATATACACAACTGTCAAAACATTTCTATAAAATTTAAATGGCATATATTTAATAAATACTTATATCATCTTTATAAAAGTTAGCTGAATAAAATAGTTTGTTTGACACCTGCCTTTTGCTAAAAAATATTTATTGTTCTTTATAAAGTTATTTAAACAGAGATCTAAAATTATGATTTCCAGTAAAAGATTAGGACTTTCCTTTATCTCTTTTTTTGAATGAAGTGACGGGGAAGTGTGGCTGGAACAATATAGTTATGGGATATTTAAATATATATATCGTTAAAACAAGTCAAGACCTATATAATCCCAATATCAATAACAATCGACAATTTCAAACTGTTGTCAAGGCAACCTTTTAACAATAAAGGTGAAATCTGATATGTATTTTTTCCCCACAGTGCAAATAGAACTTTGTAATTTCCCATTAGTATTGGTGAAGAATGTTAATATTGAAACAGACAGATCGGAGAACCGATCTTCGTTTCAAGTGTTTTTATGTACGGTAATTCAAGCTACTGTTCGCCCGCAGTGAGGTTTTGTCTATTTCAAATTATAATAAAATTTAGTTATGTATTTTATAGTTATAAATAAATATGTAAAGTTTCCGTATATAAATGTCACAAACCATGAAATAATATTCGTGTGTGCGTGGTTTGTGAATTTATATCATTTAATTTAAAGTTTCAGTGCGGGCGTATTTGTTTTTAATTTTGGTTTTAAAATTGTATAAAGTCGTTTAAAAATACTGATCAAAAGTCACATTCCTTTGATCAGTGTTTTTAATTAAAATCTAATTGCACAAATGTTCAGAGAAATTAAGTTGTATTCAAAATTAGTAAGGAATTTTTATATGTAATTAATGTATCGATTTAAAAATGGCATATTAAATTAAAAGATTGCTAAAAACAGATAATTGATTGTTGGTCAAGCTGCATCGCTAGAGGCTAGAGAAAGTAGGCGGAGCCTAAAACAAAAACAAGTCGGAAAGGTCAGCAGTGGCTATTTTAGAGAAAAACTTACATTCTAACTTTGGTCGTGTGTGAGAGAAGTAGTCTCGAGACAACACAGCAGTTGAGTATAATTCAAACCTTATTATTAAGAAGTTTATCAGTGAATCGCTATGTTCATGGGCTAAGTGCCAGGAGCTGGTCTCTGCCCGCCAATATGGATCCTCGTGCCGCTGTTTGATCATGTTTCATATACTTCAGAATTTCCAACTTCCAATCTCAAAATCTACTATGCCTTACAAATAACTGTCAGAAATGCGCGCCTACGTTCGTCATAAGCCAAGCTGGATGAAGAAATAAGAGAACTTTGTTACACGAACTTTAATTTTCTTCCGTGCTTAATGTTATCAATCAAGTGAATCATATGTAAGTCTTTATATCATTTATAATGCTATTATTTAACCTGTCAGTAAATTTTCTTTTCTTTTTAACCCTCTGCTCTAGTCTTTAGAAATAATTTATAACATTTGTAATTAATCGTAATAATCATTTAAATGAATGCATTTATGTTGTTTTGTGTATTGCTTATTCCATAAACAAACGATGCCAATAGTAAACTAGTGTACTATAACGATCAAGTTATTGTAAAAGTAATCCCATTTTCTGAATTAAATATTCTTTCACATTCCGAGTTGATAAATGTTAAGTCACTTTATTATTCTATGTTAAGTTGTTATAAAATTACACTCTAAGTTTCAATATTAAATATATATATAATGGTTTCCAAGTGTTCATTAGTGTTATATATAATATGAGAAATAATTCACTGAATGATTTGATACTATCGCTACCGCCTGTTAACCCGGAGGGTTAGAGTTTCAGAGTAAATTTAACTAATCTTTGTTCTCACCGTCAGTTAATTTCGCTATGTTTTTATTGGGATAAGGATCTCAGCCTGTGGCGTAGAAACAGACAAATAGTTTCCAGGTTTTATATAATTTCTTTTAAAAAAATCCGCTTCAAGTATTCGTCCTTCATGTCTGTGGCAATGCCTTCCCTTCGCTGAAGTTAGCGTCTCGCCATTCTACCATTGGGGAATGAAAGCAGTCTTTCTTTCCCGGTAATCTCTTGGATCACCGGGGTTCGAAGTGATCCCGGCTGGTTGTCGTGTCCCGGAGCTACTTGGGGGCATTAAGCCTTGTCAAAGTACAAGCCGCCCGGTATTCCGTTAATGCACCGCAATTGATTACTGTAGGGCTTTTGAATATAGGCAACCACCAGTTCATCTATTTTCCACGTCGTATTTATATAAAACTACCAGTTCATCTATCTTCCACGTCGTATTTATATAAAACCACCAGTTCATCTATTTTCCACGTCGTATTTATATAAAACCACCAGTTCATCTATCTCCCACGTCGTATTTATATAAAACCACCAGTTCACCTATCTCTTATGTCGTATTTATATAAAACCATCTCCACTGTTCGTCTACGTTCCGGCTCGAGCCTATTCAAGTAAAATAAGTAAACAAAAAATCTTTAGATAAATATTTTTTCCAATGCTCTAATACTCTGATTCTCTTAACCACCTGTCAATTATTTAACTACCCAGCTATTGCATGAGTTTGTTTTTTAAATAAAACGTTCACTAAAGACTAGTAGCCAAATGCAAGAGGACGTATGAAGTCTTACCGTACTGTATAACACTATATTTATTTGCTTTATATTTTGCTTATTAAACACTTTATTTAATCTTAATCTTTGTGTCCTCCACCTTATTACTCTCTAAGTTTATTTAGCCACGTTCTGTCTGTATTGGCAACTTAAATATATACGTTACATAAATGACCGTTCCAATATCTATAGTCTAATAAATCTATATATCATTAACTGTAAGAATTTAGTCCATGTTCTGAGCTGAGCTAGAAAAGGGATAACCCCGTGCTGTTATAAAGTCATCATCGGTTAGTCATACCGGGGTTTGGGTTTGGATTCAGTTGGCGTTTTGGAAATTATTCTTAAACGTGGACTGGGTTTGAACTCGGGTACTGTGTATGAGTAAGCGTGGTGGATTTATACCGGTACAATATTAGATGTTATAATAACGGATATTTTATTTCCGTAATCATTATATCATTCTGATGCAAGGTAGGAAATATTTCTATTCACTTTTAACACTTTGAGAAAGAATGTAATCATAAATATATGATCAAAGACATGTGTTAAAGATCTATGATCCCCAAGATTTACATTTCATGCTGAACCAGTACTCATCAGTTGGCCCAAACCACAATCTCTTTTGCATATATTTATCATTATTCAGTATATATAGATAGAAAAATATTATAGTTTAATTGATGTGTCAAACTTGCATCCCTCTCAACTTTAACACCAATCACTTATTGAAAGTATATTAATAATTTTTTATTAGTCGCTCATTAGACTAGAGATTATTCAATAATGAATAATATTTCTATAGTGTAATTTTCATTACATGACTCTCATGCAAGGTAGAGAGTATTTTCTATCCACTTTTGACACCTTGGAAGAAGGATGTAATCATAAACATATGATCAAAAAAAGATCTATGATCCCCAAGATGCACATTTCATGCTGAACCAGTACTCATCAGTTGACCCCGACCACAATCTCTTACACATACATTTACCATTGTTCAGTATATATATAGATAGTAAAGTACTACAGTTTAGTTGATAGATGTCATTTATGCTGCCCTCACAACTTTAACATAAATCACTTATTGAAAGTATATAAAATTTAATGAAAATTACACTATAGAAATATTATTCATTAAACATCACTTAATCACTATTTCTTATATTTGCTCATAACTGTTATTAAAACAGGCAAAACTCTCCATACAATAGTGCCACTCAGTGCAAGCAAGAGTAATCAATGGATGCCAGAAGGCTTGTGCATAAAATCCTATCTAGTGCCTACTCATCCAATATCCCCAAACTAATTTCTGGTTTGTGGCCTTCATCAATGACGAGAGTTGAATTTGAGAGCACTGCACTTAGATCTTAGGATCTAATGTAACCCTCCAGCAGCCACATTTATTTCTACTTAACTACAAAACCATGAAAATAAAATTGAAAACACAAAAAATATTTTCAAACTAAGCTTATTAGCTTATATAATCAAATAGATTTGAACTCAGTTCAATACACCTACATTTTGGTTTCTTTGGTTCTTTAATAACCATAGCCACCACTATCCTATTTGGCAGGTTTGGTGTTAAACCACTAAACATCACATGATCACTATTTCTTATGCTTGCTGATAACTGCTATTAAAACAGATAAAAATCTCCATACAATAGTGCCACTCAGTGCAAGCCAGAGTAATCAATGGATTAGATCCTAAGATTTAGATACAGTGCTCTCAGATCCAAAGCTCCTCACTGACAAAGGCCACAAGGAGAAACTAGTCTGGGGATATTGGATGAGTAGGCAATAGATAAGGATTTTATGCACAAGCCTTCTGGAATCCATTGATTACTCTGGCTTGCACTGAGTGACACTACTGTATGGAGAGTTTTTGCCTGTTTAATAACAGTTATGAGCAAGCATAAGAAATAGTGATCATGTGATGTTTAGTGGTCTAACATCAATCCTGCCTAATAGGATAGTAGTAGCTATGGTTATTAAAGAACCAAAGACACCAAAATTTATGGGTACTGAACTGAGTTCAGACCTATATGACTATATAAGCTAATGAGCTTAGATTGAAAATATTATTGCTTTCAATTTTATTCTCATGGTTTTGTAGTTAAGTAGAGATAAAAGGTGGCTGCTGGAGAGTTGCAGTAGATCCTCAGATCTAGGTGCAGTCTCTCAGATCCAAGGCTCCTCACTGACAAAGGCCACAAGTCAGAAACTAGTCTGGGGATATTGGATAAGTAGGCACTAAATAGGGATTTTATGCACAAGCCTTCTGGCATCCATTGATTAATCTGGCTTGCACGGAGTGGCACTACTGTATGGAGAGTTTTGCCTGTTTTAATATTATTTATTATTGAATAATTTCTAGTCTAATGAGGGACTAATAAAAATTATTAATATACTTTCAATAAGTGATTTGTGTTAAAGTTGTGGGGACACATGATTGACATCTATCAAATAAACCGTCGTACTTTCCATCTATATATACCGAACAATGATAAATATACTGTAAGAGATTGTGATCTGGGCAACTGATGGGTGCTGATTCAGCATAAAATTTGAATCTTGGGGATCATTTCACGTCTTTGATTATATGTTTATGATTACATCTTTCCTCAAAATGTTAAAAGTGGATAGAAAACATTTCCTACCTTGCGTGAGAGCAGTCTAATGAAAATTACATTTACTGCAATATTTTTCATTATTGGATAACCTCTAGTCTAATGAGTGACTAATAAAAATTATTAGGTGTTATAACACTTCTTGAATTAAATTCCAGCATGTGTATTTTAATATACACATGTGTGTATGTTTTATTTTTATACGGTACATATATATTAAAATGTTATAATGTTTTTTTTTTTTTTAGTATCATGTCAAAACTTGTTTAATATTATTGTTATTTATTTCATTTTATAGGTTATATAACTATGACATATATAAATATATGTGTGCGTGTAAAAATACCTTATGATGACCTATGCACACGTGTAAAGACGTATGCAGTAAAGAATAAATAAATAAAAAAAATCTATAAATATTTAACAACTTAAATACCAAAAACTATATCTACAAGAGTATAAAAATATTAATAACACTGAAATAAAAATAAACCCGCGGTTTCTATCAGCTCAAAGAGAGATAAAAAGCTATTACAAAAAATACTATAAAATAAATGTTTACATCTACACTTTAACTACAAAAAAAAAATAACATAGATTTCTAAGTAACCATAAATCCCACTTTATCGGTATTCACACTTTTTTTAAATTTATGACATTAAATATTTAATTCTCAAATTAGCCAGGGAATTTACTTCTGAAGAAGGCAATGCCTTAAAATTCTTTTACAATTAAAAAAATCCATTAATGGGCAACACTATTTTAGTGTATCTGTTAGTTAAAACAACTTACTAATCAATATGTTGTTGTTTTTACAAACTGACCGATATATAAAAACAATTCTAAAAAAAAAAAAAACTTCTATATGAAATTTAGAAAAAAGTTATTAAAATTATTTTTAAAAATGATACTTTCTTATTAAAAGCTATATAATTACTTAAAATTTAAATTTATTTAATTTGAAGAACTGAATACATAACATCTACTAATATATGTAGTATAGTTACCTTTCTTGTTTCTGATCTGTTCTACTACTACTTTATTTGCACTGTGTGATTTAGCGCGAGAGACAGAGAAGGAGAGTTAAAGGACCACAGATTGTAACTTGTTTCTGCCATTATGGTCATTTGAACATCAGACATCTTCCTGAATAACAAACAATTTTAGTGTTTTTGCCTTGCATGATTTATATCAGTGATACAGAGGCAGAATTGACTTAAAGGTCTATGGGTAACCCTGGGCAACAATGTTTTTTAATTTCCTGTTGCATGAATCCGTTTTTTGGTGCATGTTCTAGTTTTTATGCAATTTTAATTTCTTTTTGTTATAGTTAATGGCATGCAAAGGTTTTCAAATTGTAGTTAAAGGGCAATGACTCTTGGATTGAGTATAATCACAAGGCAATTAATGTTTTACAAACATTACTTTTATATAATTGTAGTTGTTTTTAAATGTAAAAAATTATTATCTGATAAAAACACTCTCTTATTTTGTTTTTAGATTGAATCATGGCTTCTTTGAGTAGGCATAAATGTATGAATAGTCTGACACCTTCTAGTATATATGTGCTTTTACACACTTCAACATCAAAGGTGCAATATTTTATCATTTGTGACACATGCATATATTACCTATTTTCAAGTGCCCCTTGGCGATCAATACAAGAATTGGGTTCCTCATATTGTGTGTCATAGTTGTAAGGAAATGCTTCATGACTGGACAAAAAGAAAATGCAAAGAAATGCCTTTTGGTATTCCCATGGTTTGGCACGAACATAAGGACCACAGCAGTGACTGTTATTTCTGTCTGATTTATACAAAGGGCATTGGCAAGAAAAAATGGCATATGATTGCATATCCTAATATTCCTTCAGCAATACAACCTAGCCCACACTTTGAGACAATCCTGGTTTCAATTTTCAATGGTTTTATTTCTTCTAAGGACAAAGAAAGTGATCATGGTGAACAAGTCTATTTTGATAAGATGCATGAGGAAATGGTTGCAGAATCTGAAGAGTCTTCTTCTGATGCCAAGCAGTCATTAACCCCTCAGCAGTTTAGCCAACCTGAATTGAATGACTTAGTAAGAGATTTTGGCATATCAAAGAAAACATATGAGTTATTAGTGTCAAGGCTTCAAGAAAAGAATGTATTTCACCATCAGCTAAAGTATCCCATTTTCAGAAAGTGTGAACAAATTTTTGTGGACTTTTTTCTAGAAGACAAACACTTTGTTTACTATCATGATATCAGTAATCTTCTCAGCCAGCTAGGTGTTACCACTTACAGTCCAACAGAATGGCAGCTATTTCTTGACAGCTGTAAACAGAGTTTAAAATATGTTCTCCTACACAATGCAAGATCATTCAACTCATCTGTGAGAAGATTATAATGACATAAAAATTGTCCTCAACTCACTAAAGTATGAGGAGCATAACTGGATCATTTGTGTGACAACAGAGAGGTTATAGAAAGTATCCTTGCTTTCTATGTTTGTGGGACAGCCAAGCTTGTGAGAAACACTGGACACAGAATAAGTGGCCAAAATGTGAAGCTCTGGAAGTAAGAATGTAAAAATATTGTGAATGAACCTGTAGTTAATTGAGATAGGATCACCCCCCCCCCCCATTTTACATCAAACTTGACTGAATGAAGGAGTTTATTCAGGCTTTGAATAGAGAAAGTGGATGCTTTCAACATATTATTTCTGCTTTTCCTGCCTTGTCTTTTGAGAAGATAAAAGCCACTGTGTTCGATGGACGTCAAATTAGAACCCTCAAACATGATGAAGAATTCACCAGGAAGATGAATAAGGAGGAGAAAGCAGCATGACAGTCTTTTGTGGCAGTTACAAAGAACTTTCTTGGCAACAAAAAAGCAGAAAACTATGAACTTCTGATTGAAAGGATGCTATTGGCTTTCCATGACATTAGATGTAACATGAGCATTAAGATTCACTTCCTGAACAGTCTCCTTGATAAGTTTCCCAAAAATCTTGAAGCTGTTAGTGATGAGAATGCTTTCATCAAGATCTAAAGATGATGAAAGAGCATTATCAGGGGCAATAGGACAGAAATATGATGGAGACTACTGCTGTAGCATCAAATGAGATTGTCCTCAACAAGTACGCGAACATAAGAGCTACAAATGCAAATTTTTGCCTGAATAGAATTTAAATAAATTTTGGGCAAATTTTATGATTAAAATAAGTATTTTAATGTGTTCTATTTCGAAATTGTAGAAAATTCTGATGCAATCATATCTTTTAGTGTATTAATGTATTTACTGCATTATATAAATTATATTGTCACAAAGATTTTAATGAATGTTTAGATGAAAATCATGAATAAGTGGAGTTATCCATTTAAATCAACTTAATTAAAAGCATTTAACCTTGAACAACTGTCTAACACCATGAGTCAAAGTAAACTGACAGTTTCGGATGCATCAGTGTCTCAGTTTACTTTGATTCTTGGCTGGGACATATATGCTTCAAAATTTTTATAAATAACCAGATGATATTTCCATTTATAATTGTTATACCTTAAAATCCATAATTAGAAAAATAACATTAGTTTAATTAATTATAGAGCTGAAAATCTAACCCTGTTTATAAAGATAAATTTATAAGTGAAAGTAAACAACAATGATGACAACAATAAACAGAAACCATGGCAATAATTATTACTTATGCATAATCTTATATATTCAAGATAATTACAAATATTATTACCATATTTTGTCTAAAACTATAAAATCGTATAATATATAATTAACCAAAAAATTATTATTATTATTATTATTATTATTATTATTATTATTATTATTATTATTATTATTATTATTATTATTATTATTATTATTATTATTATTATTATTATTATTATTATTATTATTATTATTATTATTATTATTATTATTATTATTATTATTATTATTATTATTATTATTATTATTATTATTATTATTATTATTATTATTATTATTATTATTATTATTATTATTATTATTATTATTATTATTATTATTATTATTATTATTATTATTATTATTATTATTATTATTATTATTATTACTTTTCAAAGAACTTTATTAAGCAATCAAGGGATATATAGCTTATTACATATAGTATGATACATGAATTTGATACCTTTAGTATAGTAACAGTGGTATAATGACATGTACATAAGAGATATACAAAAAATATAAATGAGCATTAAAAAAAAATTACTAAAAGAAATGATATATATACATGAGAAATTAAATGGACAATTAGTTACATCTTAAATTAGGGTACATAAAAAATATGCATGAGCATTAAAAATATTACTAAAAACAAGATTAAATGGACAGTCAGTTAAAAAAAAAAGAATTACTAAAAATATATATATATATATAAATAATATATATACATGAGAAATAATATGAATGGTCAGTTACTTCTTAAATTAGAGTACATCTATACAGAAAAAAATATCTCAAACTGGAAAAAAATTATGTAAGTTTGTTTATTCAGGTCTCTTTTTCATCATCTCACTGGGGTGACAAAAATGGGACATTATTACTTTGTGCTAGGATCTAAGGTTTTTATTCATTAAAGACCAAGTGTCTTGAAAGACTTTTTCTGATGTGATTTTTTTGTCCCTTTCTCTAATACTTTCCAATTTGATTGAAAAAGTATTTGGGTGTCTTCTAGGGTTATTATTGTACATGAATGTACATATGGTGCACCATAGTGCATATAGAATAAAAGTGCTTGCCCGAATTTGTGCATATATACCCTTACTGAATGTTTTAAATAAATAGTGCATGTTGACATGCGTGTTATTAAATAGTCTAGGGATTGCTATCCATATGTTGTCAAAGCATTGACAGTCAAAGAATAGATGAGCTTGTGTTTTCATTTCTCTGCGACAAAGTGTGCATTGAGCATCTACTCTCTTGCACTGTCTTTTATATTTATAAAAATAAAGAGTAGGGAGGCATTCCAGATTTAGTTTAACTAAAAAGTCAAAGAATTTTGGCTCGCAAGTTCCAAAACCTAAATTTTCTAATTATTTGCCAGTTATTGAGATTTAAAATTGACTTACACTCATCATTAATTGAATGTGGTTGGAGGAGTGAATGGACTTCCCAATATCTATATTTATTCAGGGGAGGGTAGAAATGGATGTTATCAATGGAGAGCAAAGGATCAATAAGGTTTTTCCAATAGCCTTTTAAAGGTGGTGGTCTATCAGTGGGTGTAATTTTGAATGTAGGAGCAATTTGAGGGAATAATTTAGTAATAGATGAGATGAGGTTTAGTGTTTTCTGGATTCTAAATGTGTTAACTGAATGAAGTCCCATCCCATTATGAATTAGTTGACACTGAAGTTTTCTGATCGAGATGGAAACGATACGTTGACCCCATAAAAGTTTTCTGAGCACTGAGTAGATATATGTGAGAAAAGCTTTTGCATATATAACTACTGGAGTATAATATATAATTTATGTATTGATTAGCATGTTGAATAGTGATACTTTTGTGTAAACTAAGAGATAAGTTTTCATGAGCGAGCTCATTATATTTTCAATTTAGTTTGAGTATGTTCTGGATTTTTACTCGCATTGCTGCATTACTCAAATGGAATGGGAAACCCAAAAAAGCGGTAGGCTTTCCTTTAAAGAAAAGATGCTGGATAGGCTGTCCATTAAACATTTTCCATGCACATGATTTATCAGCATTGAATTCAAGTCTATATTCCCTTGAGTATTCTTCCAGTATTTGCAACAGCATTGGCAGATATTTTTTATTTGGCAGGAACACCATGATATCATCCATGAGGGCTAAGGGTATGTTGGTATTTATCCTCGAAATGTATATGCCAGGTATGCTTTTTTTAATTTTGTTCAAGAGTAAGTTTATATATGTTGTGAATAAGATGGCACTTAATGGAGATCCTTGTGGAATGGAGCAGTAAGAGTTGAAGGAAGGTGAATACTTTCCATTCATTGTAAGGTGTATTTCTCTATTAATCAAAAGGTTGGTAATGATGTATAGTATTGATCTAGGAATTGGTGTATCTACTAATACATCAATAAGTTTTTCAATTGGAACTGTGTCAAAGGCAGCTTTAATGTCTAATTGAACCGCTATTGGGCTATGTTTCTTCATGTTTCTTATGTCATCAATAATTGTTTTGAATAGGATTGCAGCTTGTCCGGTAGATGATCCTTTTTTTGCAAACTGCCATCTCGAGATCATTGGTAGGATATGCGGTTCAATTTTGTCTTTTATTACAGATTCAAGGATTTTGATTCCAAGGGAGCTCATAGATATAGGCCGTATGTTTTTGACAGTAGAGATTTTTTCTGGTTTTTTGTGAAATGGGACTAGTAATATGGAATATAGGCCTTCAAAGAGATATAGTTCTTTTGCTAAAAAATTTGCCAATCTTGACAAGTATTTGGCAGTAAAGTGTCAAAGATGAGCATACACAAATTTAGGTATACCATGTATTCCTGGGTGACAAGAATCAGGTATATCTGCCATTTTCTTAATGAATTCTTCTGGAACAAATAAAATGTCATCTTCTGGTATTTCCTAAATAATGTGGCTTTGGATGAAATTTTTCACTACCTTGAAAGGGATTTTTAAAATGTAGATATAATAAGTTAAGAATGTTATTACAGATACCACCTCATTTTGAATTTTAAGTGCACTAGGGAATCTAATTTTTGGGGGTTGACCCAATGCCCAGCGAATGTATTGTCTTGACCATATATGATGTTTGTTTATATATATTTTTCTTTTTTAATAGACAGATATTCTCCGAGTGTTTTGCATGTGGAAAAATAAGCTTTTCTCAGAGCAGCAATTCTAGGGTATTCATCAACCTTCGATGTAGAGTGAATAATTCTCTTGTGCAGCTCATCAGCAAGTACTAGCAATTTTGTCGGTGGGGAAGAAATCCATGTAATATGGTTAATTGTGTGAAAGACAATATTCACAAAAGCAATGCATGCTTGCAGAGGATCCAAGTCTAGCCTCATCATTTTGAAGATTGCTAAGTAGATTTCAGAAAACAGAAATTCTGTGGTTCAATTTGGAAGTAAAATTCGAATTGTTTTATTAGTTGATAATTGTGTTTTATATGATAAGTCAATGCTTATGGTGACAAATAATGCTAGGTGGTCTGATAGTGTTGAGTTATTAAAAGATATTTTAATCATATGATGAAGCATAGGGAATAGAAGACCAAGTCAATCAGTGAAGAATGTTTACCATTGTTAAATGATATTGTATTATTTGGTAGACATCCTTCTCCACTCATCAGAGGAATTGTGAGTCTGTGAAGCCATTTCTTAATAAATTGCCCATAACACATGTTGAAATCCCCTAATAATAAACATGGATATGGTGATGATGCAAGGAGGAAGTTAATTGTCAATGCTAGCCAAGTTACTATTGTAGGTCCTGGTGGTATATATACAAAAACTATGTGAATTGCCCATAAGACATGTTGAAGTCCCTAATAATAAACATGGATATGGTGATGATGCAAGGAGGAAGTTAATTGTCAATACTAGCATATTTACTATTGTTGGTCCTGGTGGTATATATACAAAAACTATGTGAATTAATGATAGTAATCCTTTTTCTTTCTTTCCATTTTTTTTGTCTTACCCTTATTAGCCACTTAGATAAGGATAAGTTCTGATTCTCATGTACCTTTCATGTAATTAGTTATCTCTCCATTACTTGAAGCAATGAGAATATGTGTTCGAGGAACCAAATTTTCTTCTTTAAATATTAGAATTATTTTGACACTAATTTTTTTCTTTATTTGTTTTAACTTTTTTATTCTCTATCTTTTTTTTCTATTTTTATTATTTTTTTCTGAAGTTAAAAAGATCACATATTATTAAAAAAAAACTCTTAGGGATAAATAATGGATGAAGGATGATTTAATTACAGATGATAAATTCTTATTATTTATTATTATTCATTCACATGTAAATAATTAAATTAAATGTATACTATATAAAGTAGTTAATAAAGTGGGCAAGTTGAATATAAATATTGAAGCAACAAAATTATATCCACTTTTAAACATATTGTATCAACCTTTTCATCAAATTAATAATATACTGTATACTATCCAGTTATTTTTTATATATTGTTATGATAAATCAGTATTATATATATATATATACACACACACACATTAAAAGCATAAAGATAAACTAGTCAATAAATAATCAAAATTACCCAAAATCCAAAACTCCACAAGACTAGCCAAGAAAATAATCAAAAACACAACCAATGGCTTCACTGCTACAAGCAGACTTCTCAAGTGTAAAGAACTGCAAAACAAGAACATATTTATATTAAACATTACCCAATTTCATTTACTTCCCATCCACCCTTAATATTAAAAGAAGTTTTAAATAAGTTAAATGCTTCAGAATTATAAAATTTTAATAATAAAGATTTTTTAATTCTTCATTTTATCTCATTTTTTCCAAAGAAGACAACCTTAACTTCATCAAAATTAATAGTGTGGTCTGTATTTTTTTCGTGGACATACAAAACAGAACTAAGATATTTATTTCTAACCCTACTTTATGAACCTTTATTTTTTATATACCTTTATTCTTTCAGAGTAGTTTGAGCTTAAATGAAAGAATAACGGTACATAAAAGTAAGCTTGGAAGTAAATATCTTAGTTCTGCTGTGTATGTCCATGAAAAAGATATAGGCCACACTATTAATTTTGATGAAGTAAGGTTGTCTTCTTTGACAGAAATGAAATAAAAAGAAGAATTAAAGAATCTTTATTATTAAAAATTTATGATTCCGAAGCATTTAACTTATTTAAAAGTTCTTTTAATATTAAGGGTGCATGGAAAGTAAATGGAATTGTGGGTAATGTTTAGTATAAATATGTTCTTGTATTGTAGTTCTTTACACTTGATAAGTCTGCTTGTAGCAGTGAAACCATTAGTAGTGTTTTAGATTATATTTTCCTGGCTAGTCTGGTTAAGTTTTGGATTTGGGGTAATTTTGATTATATATATATATATGTAAATTACAAGCCATTACTATTTTTTTAAAAGTTTCATATTTGTTTATATACATTCTGCTAAAAAAAAAAAGAGAGAATAAGTTTAACAAAAAAGCAGAAATATATAAAAAAAGATCACATTTTTATTGCATTGAGGATTTGGACTGTTACCATTCACGGAAAAGCATAGTATTTCCATAGTGTAATTTTCACTACACCACTTTCATGTCAGGTGGGGATTATTTTCTATCTGCTTTTAACACCTTGTGAAAGGATTTAATCATAAAGATATGACCAAAGATGTGAAAAAAAGCTATGATTCACAAGATACACATTTCATGCTGAACCAGTACTCATCAGTTGGTCCAGACCACAATCTCTTACACATATCTTTATCATTGTTCAATATATATAAATAGGGAACTAATACAGTTTAACTGATGTGTTAGACTTTCTGCCCTCACAACTTTGATACAAATCACTTAATAGAAGGATAGTAATAATTTTTCTTAGTCATTCATTTAATGAATAATATCTATAATGTAATTTTTCATTACACTACCCTAATGCAAGGTAGGGAGGGACTGGGCCAATCAATGAATGCTAGTTCAGCACAAAATGTGCATCTTGGGGATAATACGTTTTTTAAATGTCTTTGGTCATATGTTTATGATTGCACCTCTCCACAAGGGGTCTATTGTAGGGTTCCAAAACAAATCTAGAAACAGTTACAGGTCTCATAGGTCTTATTATTAGTTTAAATAAGTCTTATGGCATATGTGATAATTTATAATATATAGATGAACATAGGAATTAATTTATTATTTAAATAAATTTTATTATACAAATATTATCTATATGTGCAGGGATTATTTGTTAAGATATAATTGCTTTTAATTAATGCCAATTCACAGCAATAATCTTTTATTTTATTTCACTAACACTTTTGACTAATTCAGTTTTCATTAGTGCTATAAAATAATTGTAGTACAAATATTTAAATTTGTCATTAATAACCTTACATCTATTATTTGATATTAAATGCTATCAAAGATTTGATTAAATGGTTATTTTTTTTTATAATTTATGATAATATTTATAATCAAAGAGACTTTGTAGGATTATTAAAAATAACGTTTAATATTTGTATTAACCCACTAAATATCACATGACCACCATTTTTGATGCTTACACAAGCTGTTAACATAGAGAAAAAACTCTCCATATATTAGTGCCACTCAGTGCAAGCTTAAGATCTGGGTGCAGTGCTTTCAGATCTAAAGCAACTTACTGTTGAAAGCCACAAGCAGGCACTAGATTGGGATTTTATGAACAAACCTTCTAACATCCATTAATTACTCTGGCTTGCACTGAGTGGCACTACTGTATGGAGAGTTTTGCCTCTGTATTAATATTTGTATTAAAAATTAATTTTTAGTTCTGATGAAAACTGTAAATCAGCCAAACTATTAATGAAATAAAACAAAATATTGCAAAAAGCATATCTAAATGTGTAGAAATGAATTTTATTTATTTATTTTAAATAATAAGAATCTCATGATACAGTAACTAGTATGTACATCTGCAATACCAATGACCTGGATTTGAATCTAGTTCTAGTAAATCTTGGAAATTTTTTTAGGTTATAGAAATGTGGATTTTTTTTTGGAGATAGATATCCCATCATCCCAAAACAACTAATAATTTAATAATGGTTGGTAAATAGATAATTAGAAAATAAAAGTCACAGTTTAACATGAGGTAATCATATGAGTGTCTGTGAGGAAGGTGACATATTGAACTTTTAATTTCCTTTATATTAATTTTGAAAAATAATGCAGACCATAGACTATGTGCCTAGAGACATATAATCTATTTTCCTTCAGTCATGGATGCTGGTTACATGATTTTTTTTCTCTATTGGAGGAGGGGGGTTATGAATTTATTTGGAAATTCTTCAGCTATCTGAAAAAGTAAAAAAATCACTAACCTAATCCCTTTGCAGATTTAAAAAAAATCTTTTAATGAGTTATAATAACTAACTTTAAAAATATTTTAAGGTAGCCTTTAATTTCTGTTTGCTTTTATTTTTAGATTACAGTTAGTATATTATTATAACACGAGCAGAATTTTATTAACTAATAAATATCATATACAGTATATTCAAATAATGAACTCTGTAACTGATATAAAATAATTAAATTATTCATATCATTTTCATTGCTTCTACTGCATATAATCTCATTTACAGAAATAGAACTATACTAAACCTACTTTCACTATTTGCAATAATATTACGGTTTTTATAATAAATACGTGGTAATTACAATGTAATTTCTTATAAAAAATTTCTATGAATTTTTTTTACTACGTCTTTTTGATGTGATGTGATGCGATGTATTATTTCTTTTCAATATGTAATAGCCTGACATCTATTGAGAAAAATATCACTTAAACTCTATTTATATAAATTAATAAAATGGTTGAAATTATTTAAGAGCTTATTTAAGCATTACAACTAATTTATAAATAATAATTAAAGTATTTTAAAATTTAATATTCAAAAATTTTGGAAGTACATTTAAATGATAATGTGATTATTATTACCAATTTTCATTTGCTATTCATTTAAGCATTTTATATTTAGGATCACGTTATATACATGTGTGTGTGGTGTGTGTTGATGCATATATACAAATCACTTTGTGATGTTTGAATTAATGATCTAACTGATCAGATTTTGTGTATATGTCTATAAGTCTTTTTTATCGTATTTATGTGCACTTATATATGTATTATGAATCTATAAAGCAAACTACTGATTATTAATTTATCTCAATTATGTCTTAATGATATAATGAAAGGTTTAAATTTTATGATTTAACTCCAACCGGGATTAGTCTTATTAGCTATCTCAGGCGCTGAATTGAGATGGTCACTAATTTGAGATTATATTTATTATAAAGGTTTTTAATAAATATATTTATTTTTATTTAACACCTTTTTTTAAATTACATTTATGGTTTTGTTTAAAACACCATTTTAAGCAAGTCTTTTCAATAATTTGAAAATGTGCATTTTTAAGGTTTGCCACAATCACCAAAATTGATCGGCCAGCTCCTGACTCCAATTCACCAAATACTGAAAGGAATTCAATAAATTGTATTTAAAGTAGTGACAATGACAATTTTGTATTGCCAATAATCAAATACTATTGCATGGTTAAAATACTCTTTTGCCTACATACTTTCTCCACCTTTGGGTAAAGAAATTAACATAATAACACACATTTTAAATTTAAGATGAACAAACCTTTATTATTAATTGGAAATAATAACATAATTTAAATCTGAAAGGAATGATTAAAAAAATATTTTAGATTTTAAAAATAAATATTGAATTCTTATGTATATAAATTTAATTTCAGTTGTGAATAGATTTTTTTAAACAAATACAGAAATAAAATAATCGCTTTATAGTATAATTTAAAATTCTAAATAAAACAAAAAAAAAAAGAGATTTTATTAACTTATTTTAGTTCAGAGTCCTCAATTGAGAACATCCCTATTCCTGTCAATTTGGGCCACGTTAATTAATACTAGATTTATATATTTATGCAGACTAAACTTGAGACCTTATCACCAGTTGTCACATATGTTTTTTTTTAATAAAAATTGGTTATGAATAAAAGGCAAGCAACAGAATGGGAGAGAAAGATAGTACGGGATGCAGAAGATTTGGATAAACAGGCAAAACTCTCCATACAGTAGTGCCACCCTGTGCCAATTAGAGTAATCAATGAAGTTTAGATTGAAAATATTATTGTTTTCAATTTCATTCTTATAGTTTTGTACTTAGGTAATAAAATGTGGCTGTTGGAGGGTTGCATTAGATCCTAAGATCTAGGTGCAGTGCTGTCAGATCCAAAGCTTCTCTCTGACAAAGGCCACAAACCAGAAACTAGTCTGGGAATACTGGATGAGTAGGCACTAGATGGGTATTTTAAGCACAAGCCTTCTGGCATGCATTAATTACTCTGGTTGGTACAAGGTGGCACTACTGTATGGAGAATTTTGCCTATTTAATAACAGATGTGCTAGCATAAGAGATGGTGATCATGTGATGTTTAGTGGTATAAATAATTTACGTCAGTATACTTATACAAAAGGTGGGATGATTGTGTTAGGAGAATTGTTGAGTGTTATACTGATAAGAAATGGGATAGAAGAATAGATGTATTAATAAAAAAATAGAGAGTTGGAGAGATGGAGAACTAGTATGGAGAGTAAAAAGAGTATAAATATATTGTGCCCTTTTCTATAGGTCAGTAATAATTCATAACAGTCAATTACTAAAAAATTTTAAATTTAGAATATGTTTTTTTAATACATTAATTATATTAAGTCAATTATATCTTTAAAGTACAATTTGAAGCTAAAGAGAATACGTAGTATATAAAATCATTTAAAAATAGTTATATAAAGCTTAAAATATTGTTTCATATGGTTGTAAAAGCTGGCCATATTAAATAACATAGCTGTAAATAATTAAAATTATATTTAAAAAATTCGATTTTAATAGTTTAAAACTTATAGTTAATAAATGCTATGTTTAAATTTGTAATCATATTTAAATAGTCAAAATTAATATCGTACATTTTAAAAATAAACTTTATGATGGTGAGAATTGTATTTAATTCTATATTTTCTAAATTGTTCTTCCAAATTTTATAATTATATTATATAATATGATAAGTGTATCAATTTTATTAGTCTAGGCAGAGAAATAGATTGAAAATCGTCTGTCAAAATTATTAATCACGTGATTTTTTAATGTATACTATCATACACTGCTTGTTTGAATTAATAACAAAGTTTAAAATATTTTAAAAGTTATATTATAGAATTGGATAGAATTATTGCCTATCATAAAAGTAAATAGTATTAAACACTAAGTTAACTATTGTATGTAATGTTTTAAGTAATGTAATAAAGACGAATACAGATATATAAAAATTAAATATTTTACTTAAATAAAAATAGATAAATTGAAAATTAAAAAAATGGAATAAGTTGTTAAATGTTGTTTTAAAAGTTATTTTAAATGTTTAAATAGTTTTAATAAAATAATAATTTATTTAAAAGTAATATTTTAAAATAATATTTTAGGTTCATTACGTCATCATTTTTTATTTTCAAATATAATTCTACTATAAATTGGAAATATGTAAATTTTTTTTCTCAAGCTAAAGTAAGAATTGGCCAATAAGAATAGGTATCCTTACAGATGATAAATATCGTTGTAACTAAGTTATAGCGGGAGATTAATAATGTATTGAAACCGAAGAAAGGTAAATGATAACTATCAAAAGGTAGTATTTTTTAAATCTTTTATTTTAGTCAATTTTTTTTTAGTATTTTCTTATAACTTTATCTGCAAAAAAAAACTAATTGATAATTTTAAAAAATATTTTTTTTTGCAAAAGAGAGTATAAACTAAAAAATATTTTAATAATTTTGTTTAACATGGTTTGTTAAATTTTTTTAAAGTTCTTTATCAGTCGTATTTTATCTAAAAGTTTAACCTAAACTACACAGTAAAAAATGGATATACTACGATATAAAATGGATATAAATTGTAATACTGTAAAAATGTTTGAAATATTTATTGATACAGCTTTATTAATATTTAACTGAAGAACTGTTCTGGTACATAAAAACCACAGCTCGGACATTATACGGAGTCTAAAAATGTATGGAAACATATTATTTATAAACTGATCCAAGATTTATTTTTAAATAGTAATAAGACAATTATATTTCATGGATTATTTTATATAATATGATATTCAAAGGAGTAAAATGTTATATCTTTTCTGAAGCTAACATTTTTTAAAAATATTTTTCAAAAATTAAATAAAGAACCTAGGAAAATATGTTACAGAAGCGTTTTGGTATTAAAATATCCGTTCTTAGAATTATTTCAAAATGTATTTGGAAAAGATTTGTTCAAAAAATACTTGAAGTTTTTTTTTATTTTAAAAGAGATTTATAAAAAAAATACCAAACGAAAGTTTAAATGTATTAAGAAGGAAACATAGATAAAAAGTGAACACATAGATGAATAAAAAATGGATCCATGGAAATACAAATAGTACTTAAAAGTTCATCGAATATTTTAAAATTAAATAAGATGGATTGATGCATCGGATACGCAAAGAATATTGGTAGAGAAGATTAAGAAGCTTCACGGGATTAATTAATATTATCGTCCTAAAAAATTAAAACCAAGGGTTATTTTCTAAATTTTACTAAATGGATTAATAATTATTTTTATTTTAAACTTTAACGCGCTTGGAGAACATTTTTAAAAAACTCTAGAGAAAATAATAAGCATTTTGGATTTATTAGGAACTGTCGTCAAGAAAATATGTAACTATAGTTTTGATTCTTTTTATTTTGTTAACCTAATTTAAATCTAAAATTTTATATAAGATTAGGAAAAACATAAAAACATTAATTTGTTAATATTAAAATTTTATAATATAACAATCTAATAATTTAGCTAAAAAGTATTTTAATATAAAGGGTATGGGTATGAATTTTTTTTTTTATATCTGCAATGCTCAAGTGGATAAAGAAAAGCCTACTGAACACGATGACTAGATAAAGGTTATTGGTAATAATAATCACTATTGATAATTTATAATGTATATATTTTTTTTTTTTTTTTTTTTTTTTCCCTTTTATTTTTTTAATTATTTTTTTCAATTTATTATATTTATTTCCCTGTGCCGTTACAATATATATTTTGTTTTCTTTAGATCATCTATAAATTGGAAGAATGAAGTGTAAAAGTTTTTTTTTTTATTATAAATGTACCGCATTTCATACAACATTTTAAAAAAAAAACAGTATGAGATAGGATTGATTTGGAAATATGCATACGACAATTTTTTTAATTTTTTTATTAGTAATATAATCCAACATAACAAATAATTATGTGATTCTTTTAAAATTTTCATGTCATTGGATATTCAAATCTTGTCTAAGTAGATCGTATATGATTAAACATACAGAGCAATGAAGTAAGCAAATTTTCTTATGGGATAGTAAGATTGTTTAACTATTAATGAATTTTATTTATTGTTTTGTAAATGCAGATAGTTATTTTATCGATGTAAGATGTAGAAAAATCTTGAGAAATAATGTTGAGATAGTGGCTTGGACGTACTATAGTTAGCAGGAAACCAAGATGATGTATATTTAAAATAGGATATGAACAGGAATGGGAATAATATTTAGTCTTTATGTGGTTATCAGCATAGTTAACATAGCCCTATGACTGATACACATTTTATTTGGACAGTGTTTATATTACTTTAAATATTTGATGTTCTAATAAAGCTGAAGAAATAGCTTTAACATTGTCCCTGTACTAGAGGATATTAGGCAGATAAATGTCCTACCTCTTCGCACTGTGCCATGATTTTGAGATATGTTAAGAATAATACTCTAGCTTTCTTCCTTAATCCTATGCATCTATTTTAGCTATCTTTATTTTATGTAACTGCATCATTTAGTAAGATATTTTAAAGGAAATGATAAATAATTTAGAACTTATGTTATGCTATCGTTTTTGGATAAGATTAGTTTATTTGCTTATAAGGAGCAGAATGTTATAACTTAAAATTGAAGATCCAAAGTGTCCTAGGGAAAGAAAAGAATCATAAAATATATTTTGAATTTTATTTCGGAAATGAAATATAAAATTTTTTTTTAAAATAAAGTATCTAAACAAAGATATTTTTAAAAAGTGATAATAATTTTAAATGCTTTAGTATTATTTTTTTAAGAGAAAATAAATATTGCATATTTTAAAATACAATAGTACAAAGTAAATAATGTAAACAATATGCATAGTATATATTTTTTTGTTTATTGATTAACAGACATGTATTGATGATTACACTTATCATACTAAAGTAAGGCTTAAATAAGAATATATTATGATTAGTAAACATTGTGTGATAAATACTAAAATCTAGTATTGAATTTTGGATAATATTTTGTGTAACATCTTTGACTTTGCAAGATGAAATTTTTTTTTTAATATTTTGAGAAATCCATACTCATTATAAAATTTTGTTTTCTATAGAATGTTTGTTCTAAATATGAATTTTTTTTTAAAAATAGGATAGTTTAATAATATTAAGGATAAAATGCTGTTGCTAATAAAGTAGATAAATATACTTGTAATAAGTTAACCATGATGAGAAAACAAATAATAACATTTTTTAATTTTGTCCTAAATCTAAATAAAGACATGATTGAAATATAAATTATTTTTTTATAACTCATAAATCAAACTGTAAAGTAAAAAAAAAGGTTAAGGATATCCACTGTAAATAATGTAAATAAATTGTTTAGTTATTTATTGTTAGTAATAAACTTTGTTAAATTTTGTTATTTAAAAAAAAATTTTGTGTCAGAGTTGTTTATGTCTCCACATCGCTGCATGAAAACACGATATATGCATAATAACTGAAACAAATATATAATTTTGCACAAAAGATAAATAAAGAATTATTTTAAGAATTTTAAATATTTTATTGGTATTCATTATAATTAAATAATTATAATCTTACATTATTTATTGGTCATAAATCAGTTATCACAATATTGTATTAAATTATATGCTATTAGTTGCCACACACATTTTGTTTGTCAGATTATTGAAATGCCGCCACGTATTTATTATATCATTACACGAAGATATAAGATCATATTATATTATTTTACTATTTTATTATGGTAATAAAATTATAGTAAAAAGAAAAGATACACAGAATTAGTTAAACAATGAAGAATATTATTATTGTTATTTATTATTATTAGTTTAAGTGTAGTAGATTATGACATAAAATCCCTTCTCATATTTTACTACCGTATTTTAAAATTAACTTAGAATAAATTTTATGAACCTGAGATTATTTTATTTGAGCTAGATTATTATTATTATTAGATAGAAGATTAAGATTTAATTATTAGTTTAATCTTAGTGAGTAGAAGTTATTAAAGTCGTAAGAATACTATGAGTTTGTTATTTGAAATAGTAATAAAAGGGGGGATAGTGTTCTTATGCCATTGAGGTAGTATCCTGCAGGATATTGTCTCAATGTAATCTATCTTGTCGACTGTATTTTCACTTCAAGTCTCATGAAAATATTAAATATTTATTTAATATATTTTTTTATAAATTGAACCTTATTCGAATTTTAAATTTGAGCTAGTGGAATATTTTAATTTTAATGCTGAATATTTTAGTTATTAATTATTAATTGAGATAGAACCCGTTTTATTTTATACCATATACTATTTGGAAGTGAAGATGCATAATTACAGGGTAGAATATATATAGAAGTAAACAGAATATTGGATGTGAGCTAATTTATGATAATAGCAAGGAAAGTAGTTTATTGTTTAAGACTTGAACAGGATCTTTAGCAACAAGGGAATATATACATAAATAGAAAAATGTGGGTGTTTAGTCTACAAGTTGTATAAAGAAGGCATAGAAAATATTAAGCAACTTTTAATTGAATGTAAATGTCTGAAAGCAGAAAGGGTACAAATAATGAAATTGTGGAAGAATAAATATAAACAAAGTGATTACACTGAAAGTGGGTTATTGGGTTTTATGCTAGGTTTGGGAAAAGATAAGGGGGATTTAGATATAAAGGCTATGGAGTTTACAAAGATTATGTTGTGGAAATGGAGTGGAGCAGGATAGGGAAGAATATGGAAAAACTTAGGGTGTGGAATGAAAAGGGAAGGTAAAATGACTAACAGGTTTCTCTGGGCATAGCAGCTGAGAGATTCCTGACTCCTTATAAGGAGAAGTCACAGTGCATTATATCACACATCACATTAATTTAGAAATGAGACATTATACACTGATAAAGTGCACAATTGGATGTGAATGTGTTCAGCACCTTTAGATTTACATAAAGATAAAAAATAGATTCAATGTTACAAATCATTGTAAGCATTGTGAATTGCCAAGTTTTAGTAAATTAAATAGTGTCCCTGTTTAAGGTCAATGGGCTTTAAAAATTTTTTTTTGTTTAATTTGCAGAACTTTTCTCCCATACATTATAAATCACAATAGTTTCAAAAACATTGAAGAAATTGTAGAATATGCATTTTCTGAACAATGTGAAAGAGATATGTTATTACTTCCTTCTGAAGATAATAAATAAATTGACAAAATGTTTGATGATGAGGAACTGCAAATCCTATTATTCAAGATACACCTGGAGAAATTGAAGTAACTATTTCCAACAGTGAAGATGACATGCGTTTGTCGACATTTGTTACCTCAAAATGACAAAAATGTGCTAACTGGAAAAAAAAATGTTTCTTTACCAAAATTAGATATTGACAATAGTTTTGAGATTATATGTGAAGAAATGAAAGATACAATCTCTGGAGCATCTTCTTTAGCAATATTTGAAAAAAAATTTCAATGATGAAGTTTACAGTTTGACATAGAAGAAACTGAGAGATATGCTGGCGAACAAAAAATAAACATGATTTTTCAATAACTAAGATTGAAAAAACAAGGCAAAACTCTCCATACAGTAGGGCCACTCTTTGCCAACCAGAGTAATCAATGGATGCCATTAGGTATGGATTTTATTCACAAGCCTTCTGGCATCCATTGATTATTCTGGTTGGCATAGGGTGGCACTACTGTATGGAGAGTTTTGCCTTGTTTATAAACAATTATGTGCTAATATAAGAGATGGTGATCATGTGAATAAGGATGAATTGAAAAAATTTATAATTTTTTTTTTTATATTTAGTGGAAACCACACACTTCCTAGTCAAAGAGACTATTGGTCTGATGAAGAAGACCTAGGAGTACCATTTGTAAAAAATGAATCCAGTTGTAAAGCCTATAGAAAAATAAAATCGATCATCCATTTTATAAACAATGCCCATGCTAAAGATAATAAGTCTGATAGATCATTTAAAATCAAGTCCTTGATTGAAATAATGAACAGAAAATTTCAATAGTGGAGTATTTTCATAAGTATTTGTCTGTTGATGAAATGATTGAAAAATATTATGATCATTACTCAATCAAACAGTTTATTAGAACAAATTCTATACAGTTCGAGTACAAACTTTGGGCAAATTGTAGGTGTAATGCTTATTGTTACTAACTTTCTCTATATTGTGGAAAGAATAGTTCTGTAGGTGCTACTGATCCATTAGGAACCCAAGTAGTTCTCAATATGCTATCAATCCTTTCTCATCCTGGACCTCATGAAGACTTTTTGACAACTTTTTTACAAGTTATGAACTGCTTATAAAACTCAAAAATGAAAGTATAGGTGCTACAGGTACCATTAAAGATAACTGCACTGCTAAATGTCCAATCAAGTCATCAAAAGAATTAGAAAAATCTGAAAGAGGTACTTTTGATTACTAGTTGGATGATCAAAATAAGATAATGATCATTAAATGACACAATACCAAATTTACGTCTATGAACATATTATGATACAATAGAACCTCTTGCATCTGTAAATAAGTGGAACAAAGAAAAGAAAAAGCATTGCTTGGTCTTACAACTTAATGTTATTGCTAATTACAATAAATATATGGGCGGGATGTCCTCTTATAAAAGCACAGCATTGCAATTAAAGAAAAAAGTGGTATTGGTGTTTCTTTACTAACATTGTTGATATGGCAATAGTAAATAGTTGTGTGGTATACAATATGATCTATGGAAAAAATAGTATTTCTATCAAAGAATTCTGTTGACAAACTGCTGTCCCTTCTCTGAAATTAGGTCATGAGTTCACCAGTGTGAAAAGGCAGATCTTTGAGTGTACAATCTTTTCAAAAATGTGTGGCAGGTGATATCAAATTTGATAACAAAGGACATCATTCTGGAAAATGCAGTCAACAGAGAAGATGTCTGTACCACATCTGCCATAGCAAACAAAGATCTTTTGTGTAAAATGCGATACAACACTTTGTATTCCTCAGTGCTTTCAATATTTTCATAAAAAACAATTTTCATTTAACTAATTGTATATTAACAAATTAATTTAGATTAATACTTTTTTTTTACCTTTCAAAAATTTATTTCAATTATAAGCCCAGTGTCCTCAAACGTGGATGGCCTTTTTACCAAAATGGTCGGGGTTTGGGAGGGGGTTCCTGACAGAGATATTTTAAGTGCTGGATCTGGCTAAGCATTTATCATAAAGCTTGTAGAGGAATTGGCAATCCTCATTGTTTATAAATTATGATTATATTTTGAAATTTAACTAAAATTACATTTACTTAAAGAAAATCATGCAAAAATTTGCGACAAAAAAAATATTGGACCTTAATGGGTTAATAAAAACTAATAAAAAAATGTTTCAGGTTCTATTTTTTCCAGAATGTATCAAAATTTTGTTTATCTTTTTATAATTAATTAATTCTCAAATTTATTTACATTTTAGATAGACTCAGCCAGGTTTTTCTTTTTAAATGGAAACATTTTTCCATTTAAAAATGAAAAAAAAAGTAACTTTATTTAAAAGTAAAAGTCTGACTGAAATATTGGTTTACATAGAATTTTATAATTAAGTTTAAGCAATTTTAATTTTGCCACATGCAAATGATGTAATTTATTTCGAATGAAAAAATAAATAAAAACAACAGTAATAGACACAAACACACACACACACACACAAATAGTAAAAAAAAACTTTAGATTATAACAATTAGATAAATATTCAAGAAAGAAATAAAATACAAAAAAAAAGCTTAAAAACCAATAAACAGTAGTTTTAAAATTAAAATGAATTTAAAAATATAGTATGGGGTGGGGGGGTGGAATAATAAATAAAATAGACATAGATGATAATGACAAAAGATATATAATAGGATAGAAGCTTGACAAGCCTACTTTTATAAGGCATGAAATGAATATATAAAAAATATTGCCATTACTGATTATTTAGGTTTACTACAGATGGCACTAGAGTAGAGAGCTGCTCTTGTTCGTACTAATATAGTGTACGATCTACAGCAATCATACTAAACCAGCAGCCCATCGAGCTTTTATTACCTGAAACACACTCATTAATCTAAGTTTTTAAAACCTTGAAATGTGCAGCACCTACTTATCTCTTGCTTTAATCGAAAATAACCCTCACAGCATGTTTATTTTATGTTACATAATTATGTCATGTGTGACAGTTTTTTTTATACTTTAGTGTCAATTACAATAGCAAACTTGTGACTGACTTGAAAAATATTGTCCTATGTTAATCTATAATTTAATTGCTCACAATAGCAGTAGTATTTCCAAATACAAATAAAAAATACCCTGTCAAGTGTTGGTGGCCGAGTGGTTAGAACAGCCGCCTTACAAGCATTTATTCCAGGTTCGCTTCTCAGCCGACGTTTTGGCACACATAAAAAAAAATATCCAAATAGAATAATGTTTCAAGATAATTGGAAATAAAGAATCACAGTTTGGTAATTTGTTTATTTGTCATGAAAATGTTATATTAAAAAAAACAAAAACATTGTTTATCATTTTACCATAAAACTTACATCATTTAAGGATTCTTTTCTTCATGGAACTTTAATAAGATGTGAAATTGATTAGTAATTATATTGACATTCTTTTGCATACCTCGATGTGATAGAGAGAAAGTTCTGGATCGGTATTTTTCTTTGCTGCAAGAAATTTGTTTTTTTTTAAGTGTCATAGCATCGGCCGGGACATGAACCCGCAACCTGGGCAACTACCTGCTAGTGCAAGGCAGTTGCGCTGACCTCTCGACCACCAATGCAAGACAAATTATTTTATTTTTACAACAAAACAATAAATTTTATGGAGAATTTGAAAACGACGAATAATGGCACCTTTTAGCCCTTCTGTGTAACGTCACTGAAAAGCTTGATGAGATCAATTATTGTTTATAGTCTGAAAATAAAATAATTTCACATATGATGAATAAAGCGTGTATGCACACACATTTATATGTATACACATTTATATAGTAAAAAGGATTGGATCATTATATATAATTAAAATAAATTAATAATTAATTAAGAATCTAATTAATGACAAGCTAAGTATCTATTATGAGGAAATACAAAATCAAATACTGCATAATTTTCAAACTGATGTCTGGCTTCAAAACACCTTTTATATTTCATATATTTTATGGGTACTGTGGTATTAGAGCTGCGACATGAAGAATTATAGTTGTTTAATCATTAAATTAATTAGGTTATTAAATCAAAAACATATTTTAAAATCTACATTAAAAAAAAAACAATTTAACAAAAAAAAAAATACGAAAAGCATTAATGTACAGAATAGTTAAAATGCGTGTTTAAATCAAAGTGAGTGTGTGTTTGCATGTGCATATTCTGCATAATCTATTTTAATACATTGTAAGGCTTATACCTGCATTTATATATATAATATATGCAGGATTCGAACTCAGACTTTCACACGACTTACAAATCTCAGTGCCATCTTATATTGCTGACTCACTTGATCACACAGTGTTGAAAAAATAAATAATCACCAATATACATATTTCATGCTAAACCAGCAATCATTAAAGTATAAAGATTGGTTATCTTAATATAAAGCTGAGTATTAATTGTATATATGTGTGGAGATGGTAATATGAACCAACTGATGAGTGCTGGTTTAGCACGAAATACGTATATTGGTAATTATTTATCTTTTCAACATGTGTGAGCAGGTGAGTCAGCAATATAAGATGGCACTGAGAGTTGTAGGTCATGTGAAAGTCTGAGTTCGAATCCCAATATATAACATATAAATGCAGGTGTAAGCCTGTACAATGTATTAAAATAGATTATGCATAATATGCACGTGCAAACACACACTCACTATGATTTAAACACGCATTTTAACTATTCTTCACATTAATGCTTTTCGTATTTATTTATTTTTGTTAAATTGTTTTTTTTAATGTAGATTTTAAAATATGTTTTTGATTTAATAACTTAATTAATTTAATGATTAAACGATTGTAATTCTTCATGTCGCAGCTCTAATACCACAGTAACATTTTATGTTTAGTAAATATATATTAATTATATTAAAAATATTCAACATTAAATAGAGAGATTTTATGTTAGATAAAATATATTAATTGGATTTATAAATGAATAAGCATTGTACCGAATAATAATTAATTAAATATTATCTAATATAAAAATTTTCTATTTAGTGTTGACTATTTTTTATATAATTAATATATAATTTATTAAACATAAAATATATTCTACTATTATTAATTTTATTTTTTATAATATATGAAGATATTGAGTTTTGAACACATACATAGTATTAATCATAATAAAAGCTTGACATTTCTTCAAAAAACAATATAATCACCTCAAATTATTTAGTTATCCTAAACAAGGGATTTAAGAGTAGATTCAGGATTTAAAAATTAGTAAAGATTATCATTAAACCATTAAATATCACATGATCACCATTTCCTATGCTTACACAGCTGTTAAAACAGGCAAAAGTCTTTCCATTGTTTACTCTAGCTTGCACTGGGTGGCACTACTATGTGAGGAGTTTTGCCTCTGTATTAAGGATTGTCTGTTACTTGTAGAAAAACCCTGGTATATAAAAACAGCAATTATTACACAACTAGCTACATTGGAATATGATTGTGCAGAGCTATTTTCTGAATTCATTGATCTCAAAAGTGATACAAATCTGTAATTTTTTTTTTTTAAAGTGAGGAGAAAAGTGCCAAATTTGGAAATTAGCGCATGAAAAATACAAGGCTGTCAAGCATTGTTAGCCAAGAGGTCATCGCACCTACCTTGCAAGCAAGTAGTTGGTTGCAGATGGATGTGGGTTCGTGTCCCGGCCAATGCTATGACATATGAAAAAAAAATACAAGGCTATGCAAGAAATGCACAAACACTGCTTGCATTGTTTGCATCAACTTATCTATGCAAATCATCCTATTCAAAAATGAAATAGGCAAAGAATGTAATAAAAATAGCATGCAAATTGTAAATAATCAAAAGTTTGGCATCAAAAATCACACTAATTTTTTTGATCACATTTATGTTTATTTTTTATATTAACATAGTATGAGGTATAGCATATTATGTTGTGACCCACCCACATAACATAGAAAACATATGAATGTGTCCTGAGGGAAAAAGATTGAATGTAGATAATCTATGGATTATATTGATTTATATTGTACTTACTATTGAATGAAATACAAACTTAATTTTAAACTTTGCATGTTTGGTTAATAATCTGTAATTCAACACTAGCGCTATAAACACATACACACACACACAGATAATATTTAATATCATATTAAACCATGAGCTGAGTGCTTTTGAGAGTCATGGCTCTCACTAAAGCACAATCTGATCCAGCACACAATTTCATTTTCACACAGGACCAAAAGCTTGCAGGACACCCATATGAACTGCAAATAATCAGCTTAGTATGCAGAGAGAGAAACGATTTGAGAAGAAAGATAAAAGAGGCCTGCTTCATCGCAATAGACAGCAATGCCATTAACAGAAAGGAAACATGTTATTCTATATCCAGGAAATGGAATACTTGAACTTTGCATAAATTTGCATAACATTAGACAACCAGTTACTTCACAAAGAGATATGATTATGAAAGCCATGACTCTTGAAAGTGCTCAGCCCATGGTTTAATAAGATATTAAATATTAACTTTGTGTGAATGCATTTATAGCACTAGTATTGAATTACAGATTATTGAATGAAAGAAAAATTAATGAATATAAATAATTAATAAATAAAAATAAAATGTTTATATTTATTCTTGATTTCACAGTTATAAGAATATATAAATACAATCAATAAGATAATATATTTTACAATGAAAATATGTTATTTAAGAAAACAATATTAATTATTTAACAAAAAAAGACTACATTTTGCCAAATCAAATGTATGCATAAATGCAAAATCTATAACAAATGTTTGCATTTATTTTTGAATTTATGGTGACTGAATTTATTATTGAATTTACGGTAAGTATATATCAAATGCTGCCTATTTTTAGTTTATAACATTTTAAGTAAGAACTACGTTTTGTTTTCTTTTATTTAATATACATTTTTATTACAAAATATATTATTTTTTTCAATTTTAATTTTAACAATAAATTCAAGAATATTTACAAATATCAATTCAAAAATAAATTCAGATATTTTTTATGTATTTTTATTTATGTGTACATTTTATTTTTCATCAATGTATTTTTTTGCTAAATAATGGATAAAAATAAATTACCTTTATAGCAAACATTATTTTCTTGATTTTATTTAATATATTTGTGTAGTTCTAAATTCAATAATAAATGCAGTTTATTTTGCTCTGTAGTAAGAACATTATAATTCCATCAAGAAAGTAGATTGTACACTATATTGGTACCAGTTTGTTTTACACATATTGTTTACACTAAAGAATTATAATCAAAAATTTATTTAAATGCACATTCATTACATAAATAATATTCATTAAGGCTGTAGCCTTAATGAATATTACTAAAGAATTATGTGATTTTTTATCATTACAAAATATTTAAAAATTAATAATTATGATTTATTTATTAGATATCAATGTTTCAAGAAAGTTGTGCAGTTTAAAGTAGCAATAAATATGCAAATTCAAGAACAAAAGACCTTCTTTATTGATTCCTGGCTTTAAAAAAAATTAATTTGATCAGTTATGGGGGTCAATTGTGTTGAATCTGTCACATGGGTTTTAAATGTCACATGATTTTCTCAAGTAGTTATTTACTTGATCATCATTAGATTTAACATATGAAAGAAAAAGAAAAAGTAAAAATTAATAGAAAAAAGATACATAATTGAGGATTGGGTTGGAAATTTTTTTATAATGATTACTATAAAAATGAAAATACAATTAAGTACTTTTATGACAGTAATTGAACAAATATATTCCTGTTCAAAATTATGGTTGGTGCAGTGAAAGCCAATAAATATAAAATGAATAGAATAATAAAATTTGGATAAAACATATGAATTTTTACATAAGAGGGGGGGGGGGAGAGAAAATATTACAGAAAAAGTATTGATATTTTAAAGTATTGTAGTGATGAAGGCTTTTGAGAATATTATAGATAGAAAAAAACAACAAATAAATTTACTTGAAATACAAATGATACGTTTAGAATGAACTTTGTTATATGATGAGATGAATTTAATTAATTGAAAAGTCTATAATGCTGAGAAAATCACTAGCAAAAATTGAGTAGTTAATAACAAAATGGATAGATTTCAACATTAAAATAAAGAATGGATACTGATGCATTATGTGATCAAAGCAATAAAGAAATTACACCATAAGAAATTAAATGTAAATATTATTATTGAATTGCTAAGCAGGGTTTACAGAAAGCAAAGCAATATGAAAGTAATCCATAAAAATAATTGACAGTACTAAGATCACATATTAACACATAAAATTTATGATAGCATACATGTTAAATTCCATTATTCATTTAGGTGATTTCCTCCTCCCCCAAATAAATTTCAACAAAGACTTAGATTTTTTAGAATTGATCTGTCTCTCAATTGTTATTTCAATGACAATTAAAAAAATCACTTCTTAGGAATTACTAATAAAATATTTGGTAAATGTTACAGTGCAAAACTCTCCATATGTATTGCCATTCAGTGCAAAATAGATGAAGGCTTGTGTATAAAATCCCCATCTAGTGCCTACTCATTCAATATCCCCAGACTAGTTTCTGGCTTGTGGCCTTTGTCAGTAAGGAGGCTTGGATCTGAGAGCACTGCACCTAGATCTTAGGATCTAATGCAACCCTCTAGCAGCCACCTTTTTTGGAGGGTTGCATTAGATCCTAAGATCTAGGTGCAGTGCTCTCAGATCCAAGGCTCCTCACTGACAAAAACCATAAGCTAGAAACTAGTCTGGGGATATTGGATGAGTAGGAACTAGATAGGGATTTTATGCACAAACCTTCTGGCATCCATTGATTACTCCAGCTTGCACTGAGTGGTATTACTGTATGGAGAGTTTTGCCTGTTTTAATAACAGTTATAAGCAAGCATAAGAAAAGGTGATCATGTGATGAATTGTTACAGTGACTGAATTATTTATGTCTTTCTTATTACAATCATTTTTTTATAGATTACTTTTTTTTTGTTTCAATTTTTTT
Source organism: Epiperipatus broadwayi (assembly GCA_028023455.1). NCBI lineage: Eukaryota > Metazoa > Onychophora > Udeonychophora > Euonychophora > Peripatidae > Epiperipatus > Epiperipatus broadwayi. The sequence goes on along the minus strand of JAQFVV010000913.1, from coordinate 113,814 downwards.
TAAAATAATAAATATGGATATTTAATTTCTTATAGATTAATTTCTCCATTGTTTTAATCACTGAAGTGCCATCTGTGGTAGATACTGAAACTTAATATAGATCACATATTATAACAATGCCAAAATGTATACAGAAGTCTAAAAAACAAATAGAAAAATATTTATATGATTGTCAGTGATCAGCATCAACTTTACAGCATTTAACAGTAATTATGATTTAAAAAATAATAAAAGGAAGTAAATAACATGAAAAAAAAAGATAAAAATAATAATCCTATAATTGATCAATATTTGTGAAAGGAATACAGAATATAAAATTCTTAGATTAATGATTTTAAATATATAATATTACAGTTTCATGCCAAGATCATGAGCCATTCGGAAAAATCTATAAATGGTAATTGTTATAATTAGTGACTTTGATCTCAATTGTGTCTCCAATAGTAGCACTAGTTTTTCTAAAATATTCTGCAGAGAATATATTAAAAAATTAAGTATTATCAGACATCAACATGAGAAAAATGCATTATGAGAAAAATGTATTAAATACTAAGACTGGCTTATATATATATATATATATATAGTAAAAGAAAAATTAAAGAGGCAATTTTTATAAACAGGAATAAAACACATTTGATAAATCGACAAGCTTCTAACATTAAAATACGAGATTCGTGGAATTTGAATTGATGACGTTTGCTTCCGCTTTTAGTTTTTGAATTTAATAGCAGTTGAGGCAGGTTTGAAAGTAACCGAAAGTACTTCTGCGGATTTAAAGATTGTTTGAATTGTTTATAAACCGTTTAAAAATATTATTTCAACCATAATTACAATATTATTTTTAATTAACGGATATTTTTATTTATTTTACATATATATATATAAAGTTAATAAAGAGAAGGGTGGTATCATCCTTTTCTTATCAAAATCTCTGTCATGTGTCAAGGCCTGATCACTCTTAAGAGCGCTGTTTAACATCTGATTGGCTGTCTGAGAAATAACAGTAGGTGCATGTGAAAGACTAGCAACCTTTCAATCTATAGTTGTTATAGTACTATGATAAATAAAGTAAAATCTTTTGATTCCAAACACTCTCTCTACTTGTCTTTTTTTCTAGGGATCAACATAGATTTAGATCATAATCTGATTGTGCATGAAATTAAGAAAAGAATTTCAAAATGGGAATTTAAGAATCTTAAGTAGTTTGAGTCTGAGAATTCCAAGAGCAAATATTAAAGGATTTCATAAATTTATAAAGGATGCTAACTCTGAATGAAAGATATTATTAAAGACTGTGAGAAACTTTTTGATCAAAACAATGAGGGATATTAGAAAACTGTGGATTATTGAAGAAATCCTGGAAAAAATAGATGAACATAGAATGGTAAAAAATATGAGCAATTGAAATGTCTCAAGGATGAAATAGATAGTGATTGTAAAAATGCTAAAATACAGTGATAAGAGTGTAAGTTATTAAAATTAAAAAATTACAACCAATAACATGAATTTAGCTCATCAGAAGATTAACTAACTAATAATAATGATGTGGATACATTCTCTTAGTTTAAAATATGATGATAGTAAATTTAGTCTATGATCTTAATATGTTTTAAGTTTAAAATAGAAGAATTACATGGAAAAATTGTAAGGAAAACATGTTCCTTATAATGGGAAACCCTGTAATATCAAGGAGGTAACACTTAATTTTACCAAATTATGAGAAAGGAATTCAAAAAAGCATTATTAACATTACTTAATGGTAAGCCTCCGGGTGCTGATGAGGACCCTTTGGAAATATAGAAATTGATTGGTCTTCCAGTCTAAAACTTCTACACAATCTCATTGTCATTTATATTAGTACTGAGAATGATGACACATCTAAGATATTATTTTAGATAATTAAGAAGAGATTGAATCATTGTGTGAAGCAATTTTTTAGTAAATCCAGTTTCAATAATGTAATGTTGAGGCATCAAAAGGTTTGGAAGAAAGACTCATAAACTTGAATAGATCCCTATATATTTGCTTTGTAGATTATGAAAAGTCCTTTGATTACATGTCCTTGCATATGCTTTTCCTAATTCTGGAACACATGGGTTGCTTAATGTATAATATCCAGGCCACTTATGGACTTTATTGGAGACAGAATGTTAAAAATCACATCAAAAGTTGACTTGCTCCAAGAAATGCACATCAAAAAAGAAATAAGATAAGGTATCTTATTTACAAGTATGTTTAATATCTTACTCACATCTGTTTTTTTCTGTTTTAAACATTAGTTTGTATTATTTCAATTGCTGTTCAATAGAGTAATAAGTTTTACCAGTATACTTCTTTTCACATTCACATGGTATTTTATAGATGCAGTAGTTAGAATTCCTCTAAATATGGTATCGCTTTAAAAACCTATTCTAATGTTATATTGATTGCAAATTTTCTTTAACTTGTTTCCCATTCCTGCTATGCATAGATACATGACAGTACTAATAAATGTTTTTAATGTTTGTGTTTGTCATCTATTAGAGGTTTTCTTGAGGACAGATGATGGCTAACCATTCTTCATGAGAGTTTGTTCTGTGTGAATCTTTTCATTTTCCAAACCACTGGTTTCTGAACAAACTTTCTTTGTTCTGTTCCATAGTGATAGTATAACTCCATATTTGGTGTTTTTGGTATGATTTGGTAAATATGCTAAGCATTTTCCAGTGTATACTCATTTTCTATACACTGTTGATTTTTCTTTTGCCCTGAGGGAGCGCTGTCACAAGAACATTTAAGAATATCAATTTTTGTTCTCATTCTGATTCCATTGTGAATTTAATTGAAGATATGTTATTGATATGCATTCAGAATAACTGTAGTTGTGCTTCTTCTTGTAGCCATACTATAAATCCAACATCAACATAATGAAGGGCTGTGGTTTCAAGTTTTTCAATGTAAATATTGCTAAGCAAAGGTGACAGTAATGATTCCATGGCCACCCCTGGTTTTTGTTGGCAGAATTCTGAGTTATATTGAAAATATGTTGTTGTTATGCAAAATGTTAATAATTCCATTATATTATCAATAGGTAGAGTTGTTCTAATTGGTAGACTATTATTATCATATAACCTTTTCCTTACAATAGACAATGCCTCATCATATTGTAAATTTGTAAATAGACTTTCCACATCAAAGGTTACCAATATGTCAGTTCTTTCCATTTTCATGTCCGTGACTAATTCTACAGTGCTTAGAATCCCTGATAAAAGATTGTGTCCTGTATGCCAATAGACTAAGAACTTCAAGAAGAAACCATGACAAATTTTAACATGGGGAATTTCTAGAATTAACAATAGGCCTTAATGGAACATTGTCTTTATGGATTTTAGGTAGTCCATAAAGGCAAAGAATCTTGCTGAAATACAAAGTCAATTTCCTTTTTTTATGAATTACTAAATAGCTGTGATTCTTCCAAATTATTTTACTCAGTACTTAGAATTGGAATTTTTGCTATTTTTTGTATTGACATACTATGAGAAGTTCTTGTATTTTGTTATCATGATAAGATTTATCCATTACAACTGTAGTGTTACCTTTAAACAGCAGGAAGAATGATTTATAGATGTATCTTGTTTGAGAGATTTAATAGCCTTATCCTCAGCATATGGAATATTTGATTTCTTCTTTTGATGTTTCTCAAGTGACCTTTTAACTTTCTAGTGTAATTCTTCTACTTCTTCCAGAGGCAATTTTTGGGTAACTGCCATTATATCCAATAGTGAGATAGTATATGGTGTAATGGTGAAGTTCAAATCTTTTCCAAGGACAAATTATTTAACATCAGTAAGGTGTTTAGAATTGATTTTTCCATGATGAAGCTTATAGATCGCTAGTTGTAGTATGACTTGACTTGCTCATGTAATCCATAAAGACAATGTTCCTAGAAATTCTTTATGTCAAAATTTGATCAAGATTTATTCTCATGTTTTTAGTCTATTGGTATACATGACACAATTTTTTTATCAGGGATTCTAAGCATTTTGTAGAATTGGTCAAGGACATGAAAATGGAAAGAACTAACCTATTGGTAAGCTTCCATGTGGAAAGTCTATTTACAAATGTACCACATAATAAGGCATTGTCTATTGTAAGAAAATGTTTGTATGATGGCAAATAGTCTACAAACTAGAACAACTCTACATATAATATTCTGCATAACAACAACATTCTTTCAATATAACTCAAGAATTCTTCCAACAAAGTCGAGAGATGGCCATGGGATTACCATTGTCACCTTTGCTGAGCAACATTTACAAGGAATAACTTGAAACCATAATAATAAATACTATTCCATATCCACCTAAAGTATGGATTCATTATATTGATGATGTATTCATAATATAACTGCAAGATAAAGCAAAATTACAGCCATTCTGGATGTATATCATCAACATATCTTCATCAATTAAATTCACAGTGGAATGAGAATGAAAACAAAAATTAACATTCTTAGATGTTCTTCTGACAAGACTCCATCAGGGCAAAATAAAAACAGCAGAGTATAGGAAACCATCATAGACTGGCAAATACTTAGCATATACATCCAATCACACCAGAAGCACTAAATATGGAGTTATACTATCATTATGAAACAGAGCAAGGGGAGTTTGCTCAGAAACCAGTGATTTGGAAAATAAAAAGATTAATGTAGAACAAACTCTCATGAAGAATTGCTATCCATCAACTATCATCAAGAAAACCTTTAATAGATAACAAAAATAGGTGCCAAAAGAAAAAAAGCAATTATTGGTATTGTAGTGTATGCAATCATACCAAGAATGGAAGATAAAGTTTTAAAAAAGTCTGCAGTCAATGCAGCATTATACAGCTTTCCAAAGCCATATTGCACTTAAAAAATTCTAACTTCTACCAAGCCTAAATTGGAAATGCTGAAAATCAAAAACTGCATCTATAAAATACCATGTGAATGTGAAAGGAAGTATGTTAGTGAGGCCTGTCACTCTGTTGCACATCTATTGAAAGAATGCAAACAGGTGGGTCCACCAGTAGCAGACCATGTATGTTCTAATGACCATATGTTTAATTGGGAAAATACAAAAATATTGGATAGATAGGGAAAAGATTCAAAAAAGAAAATTCAAGGAAACTGTTCATATATATGACAATGGAAAATAGTCCTATAAGTCAACCCAGTGTGGCAATATACAAAATATGGAAACCTCTAATTAACCTTGCTCTTAGAGAAAAAAGTATTAATTTAAAAAAAGAAAAAAGGGGGACAAACTGAAGGACTCAGGAGGATTTGAAATTTCTACTATCTGTTGTATTTTGACAGAATAGCTTAGTTGGTGAGAGCTCTTGCCTTAAAATTTGATATTTGAAGATCTGAAGGTATAAGTTCAATCCTATGCTAATACGGTCACTGGTCAGTCCAGCAACACCCAAAGAGAGTACAGTAATTATTCACCTGTGTTGTCTATTTGTGTGTTATTACTAACAAGTTGTTTGTATTTGAAAAGTTTAAATAGAGGTTACAATTTTCTATATATTCAACATTTACATGATAGATAATGGAGATAGTCTAACATATTATTACATCTGGCTCAGTGCATTTAAGATTTTCTTATAGTGTAATTTATCTTTCCATATTATATGGAACATTACAAGTTTGTTAGAATTAAACTCACTAAATCCTAGCAATGGAAATGTTATACATATTTTTTAAAAAGTATTCTCTAGATGTGTATACATCAGTAATTTGAACCATGAATCATGAAAGTTGACTATTGTTGATGTAAAAAAAATCAAAGTTAATTTATAGGGGGTTTGAACTCAGACTTTCACATGACCCTCAACTATCCATGCTATCTCATCCATGCTGTCTCACAGTTTTGGATGAGATAGTGTGGATAGTTGAGAGTTGTGTGAAGGTCTAAGTTCGAACTCCCTATATATTACATATTGGAGTGCATGTATGCAAAAGCCTGTACTGTAAATAAAAATCATATATCAAAGTTAATTTAATGAAAATCTACGTGCAAAACATGGGACTCATTAAATCAATGAATGCTATTGGCTGAAATAGAAAATGTTACCACAAGCATTACTGACTGATATAGCAATCACATGTTAAATTTTTCAGAACATTTCACCTTTGAGTAAACATCAGACATTTTATCATATTTAGTGAGCTTAATGCTGATTTTTGTTACTTATCTTGATTGTTTTTTTTATTATATTATTATTTTGTTATAGGCATACAGATATTAATTTTTAACCATGAGCCAGAAAAATAATCTAAATATTGATTTTTTTTTTTTTTTCATTTCAGTAGGTAAAATGGAAAGTTCTGAATATAATATGACTAAAATAACAACTTCGACCATTTTAAAAAGTAAGGATAAATTAACAGACAGTAAAATAAATTTTCAGTTTGAGCGAGGAGGGGGGGTTATGCAGTAATATTATGGAAAAAATGGAAATTCTTTTGCTAATATGGATTAATCAAAAACAAATGATAGGTAAGAGCTTCAATGAGATAATCATTTATGAAAAGACAACTATTATTTGAAAAGAAAAAAAATCTTCAGACTTTACTACCAGAAAAGTTAGACTTACCATATTCAGAAAAATAAATGAACTCCATAGTATAATAAACAAAGATTGTTTGCGAAATGCATGCATAGTAATAAAAGAGAATAGTCTGATATTCTTTGCTGATGAATGAATGTAATATTGTGGAGTTGGAATGAAGGAGATCCTAATAAAAACCAAAATAATTTACAATATATGAGGAAACTTACACTATATATATATGCATGTATATGTGTGTGCGTGTTTTGATAAGAATATTCCATGAAAGTGCATGTTAATTATTTTACAGATTGTGCATAAGACAGTACTAGTAATAGCGATATTTTGGTATTCCCACATGCACATTTCTCAAAGCCGTTTAGAAGGATATATGGTCTCAACATAATGGATTTCTGCCTTATATTTTTAGTAGCTTTTCGTAAATTTTCAAGCTTAATATTTCCAGAAAAATAGATTGGATGGGATAGTACAATTGAAGATCATCCAAACCTCCAAATATGATTTTTCTGGATTATTTATTAAATCAGTTGTTTATGGTAACAAACCAAGAATATTATAACTGCTAGTTTAACATAACAGAATTTAAAACAATAAGAACAAATCCAAGAAAATTTGCAAAGATCAGAGGTTTTATCAGTTTGAACACCTATTGTAAACCTTTGGATCAGACTTTTAACCCTCTCTGTATATATACATGTTAAACTTTTCTACTCGAAGATAAATTAAAATATTATAACCCTATAATATCGTTTGAACATTATTAGCAATAGTTTGCCGTTACCATTTAACAGAATTTGTTATTGCCTCTATTTAGCGTTTATTTAACAAAGCCTAAGAAACATTAATAAGTTTTTTATATCAGTAAATATGAAATATATATATATGAGTGTGTGGGGGTGTAAAATAATTTCAAATGGATTGGACATATTGCCAGAAGAAATGATAATAGTTAGATAATTAAATCTTAGATCTGAATTTCACAAAAAAACTATAAAACATCTGGAAAATATGTGCGAATGGATGAAAGAGATAATTTCCTGCAATGGTCTAGGGAAAAGAAATTGTTGAATCAGAGACACTGACTGGATTAAACTTGAAAAAATTTAGACTTGGAGTAAATTGATAATGGTTGAAGTTGATGAAAATATAAAGCTTTAAAATATATATTTTTAAACCCGTTATTCTTCGGTAACTCAACAGAATCTTATTCTTTTTCGTTGTTTTCCCAGTCTTTATCTCATTTATTATCTAGTCTTGAATTCAAGTTCTGAAATTCGCTGCATACAGTCATTTCAGAGCTTGAATTTCTTATGAACTCGCGTTCAAAATACTATTCAGTTATTTTATATCGCATTTATTACTGCGCAGTCATTTCATTTTTATCTACATTTTTCTTTTTCTTTTTATAATATACACATGAGATTTTTATTCTTTTAATACCATGCTTATCTTTTCATTTTACCTATCTATAATCTTTATAAATAATAATAGATCATTCTACTTCCTCTTTCTTTTTTACTTATTTAATCTAATTTAATTATGAACTAAATAAGTCCCCCCCCCCCACTTGTAATTTTTATCAACAAACAAAAATGATTATTTGTTACAGATGAAAATTTATTTATTACAAATCAAATATCATTTGGGAAAAAGTTAGTTATTGAATATTGTTTACGAACTGAGTTCTTCGAGTGGCTTGGAAATATTGATTCTAGCTTTGATCAATAATAATTTTTAAGAATAACAATTCTGCTAACATTTGCATTAATATATAAATTTACATAATTAACCACAGAAATATTTTTATCAGCAGTAATATTGCAAATAACAAATGAAATATTATTATGAATATATATAAAGCTAGCTAAAAATAAATTTGATTTACCATTTGATATAAAACTTTATATATAATAATTTATGCATATTTTTTATTTCATTATTTATTTATGTTAATTAAATCATTTAAAATGTAACTTGGTAATCATTTCATATTCAAGTCTGAAATGATTGTTAAATAAAAAAGTAAAAACGCGCGCACGCTCTCACATATATTTATAGACGTAATAAACTCCTTTCTTTCCCTTTTTTGTAATCATTTGCTTAAAAGCATTTAAAACTTTAAAAATCACTTTGTTTTAAAAGCTTTCTACAAAATGCGTAAGTTCTTATCAGAATAATAATGAAATGATTGAGTTGTTGGGTTAGTGAACTTCGCCTCCAAAATGGCGGCATGCAGAATGCTATTCACTAAAGCAGGATTAAAATAATGCCTGGCAATAAAAACAATGGGAAGTAAAGCTGTTATTTAACTTTTTACATTAATTAAATTAATAAGAAACATTTATTTGTTTTCCATTTTTAATATCATATATACATAAACACATACTAAGGGCATATGGTCGAATGGTATCTCCTATGATTGCCATGTGCATAATTTGTTTCGAATTTAAGCAAGTTTGACTTTTTTAGACAGATAAAAATTACCAGTCAAGTTTGAGATTTACCCCCAAGAATCATAGCAAATTTAGTTAGTTATTTAATTACTGTTTGATAACGTGATACTTAGCTTCTTTTTTTTTTTTAGTTACAAGATTAATCAAAATAGGAAAACTGTGAATCTTCGTCAACTAGCATTGGTTAGCCTAGTAGAGTAACATCTTATTCAGTATTTTTCTATGAAAAACTGTTGGAAAAATAGACTGTTTAGGTGCTTTTTTCCTTATTGTAAATCATTTATACTAAAACAGGTTTCATGCATCATTTAAGATAGTGCATTATCTTTATTTCTAACTAACAGTTTTAGAAAAACATAACTTCTTCCTCATTTTAAAGATCACATAATTCAGTAGCGTTTTATTCCTTAAAGAGATTAGAAAGATTTACTGTATTAGAAGAAATGACCTCTACTAGAGCAGGAGAGTAAGTATTAGAAGCTACTTGTCTTCGTTTATTATATTGCACGACAATAAATTGGAAACAATCCCTCTCTACTACTTCCTTCTCAATCTTTCTAATTTTTTTTTTAAAAAAAAAACAAAACATCACAACTAAGAATAATAAACAATAACAAATCATTTAATTCTTTAGCTTACACAATACATAATGCAAGAATAACTGTCAAGCGTTGTTAGCCGAGAGGTCATCGCACCCGCCTTGGTTGCAGACGGGTGTGGGTTCGCGTACCGGCCGATGCTATGCCATGTGAAAAAAAGAATAGTTCACTCCTTTAGGCGCCATCTACAATAAAGTTGAGTAATAGTGATTATCAAATTGCAGTGCATTTAAATTTCAATTCCCATATTGATTTTTGACTTTTCTCTTTATCATAAAGACTTGGGATTCAAAGATGCATTTATGCATCTAGCAACCATCTTTTCTGACTTCATTTTATTACTCAGATTAAAAGCCTGAAATTCCAAACTGCCTATAATTCTGAATTCAAGCCAAATTGTTGAGGAATTTTTTATCTAGCTAGGAATGTTAAAAAAGAACAGATACTAAAATATAAAGTTTTTTCACTAGGATCAGACTTATAATATTGTTCAAGCAGATTGGCTTGGGTTAAATATCTTTGAGTATTTTTAATTTTTAATTTTTAGTTCAAAGTAGTAAAATGAAGTTAAAAGTAGTTGCTAGATGCATAACTGATTATTTCCAGCTTTGAATCCTAAGACTCATTCATAAGATAACATCCAGAAGTAAGTCTGTTGATTGGGGATTTAAATTCATTACCCTCTGATAATTACTGATTACTCAAACTTATTATAGATCTAGATTAAAGAGCTTTTTTTGATTTATTTAAAACTTTCATAATCAAGAAACCAGTTTACAGTCAATCTAGCTGTTCTTTTAATCATCATCAACCATTATCAATTGACTGCAGGATGAAGGTCTCTCCAAGTTCAATCCATCTTCTCCAATCTCTAGCATCTCTTCTCCATATCACCCCTGCACACTTTCTTATTTCATCCATCCATCTCACATGTGGTCTTTTTCTGGGTCTTTTAATTCTCTTTGAATTCAGTTTAAGATTTCAATTGACCATCTATTATCATCTCTTCTAGCAATATGTCCAGCCCAACTCCACTTCAGTCTTTTAATTTTTTCAATGAGGTCAGTAACATCTGTTTGTTCTCTTATCCATATATTGCATTTTCGATCTCTTCTTGTTACTCCCAACATACATCTTGCCATACTTTTTTGAGTGGTCTGAAGTCTTTATATTGTTCTTCTATTAAGTGTCCAAGTCTCAGATCTATAAGTAAGAACTGGTAAAACACATTTATTAAAAACCTTCCTTTTCAAACACATAGGCATATTTTCTTTTAGTATCAAGTTATTTCCACCAAAAGCACTCCAACCATAATATTAATTAATAATTGTGCTTTTTCAAAATACTTCAATGATGAACTGTTTGCACCTAACTTTCCTTTTTAATTTATATTGATGAAAAATTGTTCTTTCTACCATGTAAATCATTCTTATTATCTTTTCCCTAGATTTACTAACTCTACAGGCAAATTATCATTTCTGTCTTCAATTATTATTTCAAAAATAAAATTGCTTCCATTTTATTATACCGTGTATTAAATCAAATTTGTCTTTCTGTGTAATTCTATCTCACTACTAGATTCATCTATTTCATATTTTAATTCTCACTTAAATCTTCTTACATAATTTTATCATCTAAGGAATTTATATTTGTCTTCCATCTTCATTTTTTCATTTTATTTAATTACTAAACTAAAACTTTTTTGATTTTTTACTTTTTTTAAAGAATATATCTTTATTCCAATATCTTTTTTGAATAACTTATATACTTTAATTTGAATTTATTTTTTCAAACAGTAATTATTATTTATAATTGTTTTTTTTTTTAAATTTTATCAATGCATCATTCATCTTTAATTCAATCCTATTACAACCATCCATCAGCCCAGAATCAGACAATCTCTTACACTATAGATACATCCGTAATCTACACTTTTTCAAGTAAGCCATATCATCAACCATTATCAATCCACTGCAGGATGAAGATATCTCTAAAGTTCAATACATGTTCCCCGATCTTTAGCTTCTCTTTTCCACATTACCCCTGCACACTTTCTTATTTCATTCATCCATCTCACACATGGTCTCTTTCTGGGTCTTTTACAATCTCTTGAAATCCAGTATAAGATTTCATTGTCCATCTATTATCATCTCTTTTAATAATATGTCCAGCCCAACAAATAGATTTTAAACTTCTATTCCATCACAAATTGTTGAAACATGTGATCCAAGACATGTGAAAAAGACAAATGATCCCAAGTGGGGATCATTTGTTATTTTCACATGACTGGAATCATATGTTTCAATGGAATGTAAGTTGTAAATATATTTAAATATATGTTATCTGAAGTTAAATTGTAACATATGCTATATCATGGGCTTGGAAAAAGTATATGTTCCTGATGTATCTATAGTGTGGGAGGTTGCTCTGGCATCTGTGCTGATGGGTAATTGTGATAGGATTGAGCCAAAGGCGAATGATGTACTGATACAATCAAAACTTACAATGCATATTATCATGCAATGATTGTACACCTCTGCTCAAGATATTAAAAAAGTGGATAGAAACTTGTCCCTATCTTGCCTGAGTGGGATATAGTGAAAGGTCAGATGCACTGATAAAAACAAATTAATTATGTTTTTTTAAATCCATAAACATCCCAATCTCAGCTTTTTTTTTTACTATTTTAAGTTTACCATAAATTATCATCCTAATCCATAGCAGCTCCAGTTCTGTATCATACAGTTCCTAAATGTTCTATGTATCAAGATAATAAGTTAATGTATAGTCAAGCATTGGTGGTTGAGAGGTCAGCGACAACTGCTTTACAAACAGTTGTCCCGGGTTAGCAGGTTCCCTTCCCAGCTGATGCTATGACATATGAGAAGAAAAAAAAAGTTAATGTAATTCTGTTTCCTATTGTAACAGTCAATACACTGTTTATAATAGACCATTGTTTATTATCACAAAGCAGTTTACAAAAGCTAACCAATCTTTTGTCTTAATAATTTCTTAGTTTTATACTCTCTTTCTTAGTCATTCACAGTTTGGCATAGTTAGTAAAGTGTCAGGAAGTCCCAGGATCAATTCTGGCATTTTTAGATCTGGTGCTCAAACTTCTTATGAATTCCCAAATAATAAAGCCTTATGCCATTTTTATCCCTTTCCTATTCTATAACATCATCATTACACAGAGTTTTAACATTGTGTTCATCACTGATACTAAGTGATACTGATACCCATAGAATCAATCAATCCCTTGGAATCGTTTTTAAGACCATCAATGAATATGAATAATCTGCACCATTTCAGGAGTGTGATTTATAAAAAAATTTTCTTCCAAAACATAAGCTTGTGGTTAAGACCTGTAGAGGTCCCTACTATTGCATTTTTATGCATATATTCTTGAGGTTACAGCCTTAGTAAATATTAATTATTCTTATATTAAAAGTAACTTCTAGAACAAAATATCCATACATCTTAACTACTTTTACCACAACCTATCTATCTGGATCCACAAAGTTCCACAATATTTATTTTTCTCCTTTTTTCTCTGACAATAATGTTCTAGATTTGCTCTGAATTAGTCATAGTCCTGCCATTAAAATTATTACGCTATTTTTTTAATTCCAAAGACTTTAGGGTAGTCAATGTTCAGTGTTGGTTTCACTTGAGTAGTTTTGTTTTCACCAATAAGCTCCAATTATGTCTATAATTTCAATTTTCCAACAGAAATATAAAGGAACTGTGCTTTTTCTTATAATTTTAATCTTTCTACTGCTTAAAAATTTAATTTTATTAAATTTTTACTACATTAAACTAAATATATGTATATAATACTTATATTAATGTCGAACACTACATGTATTTTAAAAATAAATATTAAGGGACAAAAACTAATAAATTTTATTTAAATATATGGAGGTTGTCCAAGTCAGCAAGCTCAATTAGTCTCTCAAAATCAATTTTTCTCACCATCCAAATGACTGATTCATATGACTAAGCAATGCATGGCATGGGAGTTAATATTTCAGTCATGAATTGCTTATTACTCATTTGATTTCTGTTGCTTTATATAGTGGGGGGGGGGGGAAATTGGCATACTAAAATTAATTACAAATTATTTAAAATCAGCTATGAGCCAATAATGGTTATCCTATTTTTCTATAGATTTGACTGAATATAATAATCCAAGTTTATATCTGGCTTATAGTTGATTAAACAATTTTTTTTTAATATAATGCAAAATAAACAAAAGATTTTAATTTTACATAAATAAATCTGAGAAATTCACAATTGAAAAAAAATGTTTGGAATAACCCAGCCTGTTGGTACACTTCAGAAATGCCCCTGGAAATGTCTATTTCTGAAGTGTACACAATGAATTAAAGTATTAATAAAGCTAAATTTAAGTATAAAATTTTAAATATACCTATTATATTTGATAAGTAAGTTATATATAGTTGGATATAGTTTTCTCTATAAATAAAATCCACACTTTGTTGAGAATTTGACAGTGTTATGGACAATGGACAAAATATGGATTTTATATATTATTTATTGGAGCACCCACTGAATAAAAAAATTTAGAGGGTGCTCCAGTAAAGTGTTATGGACAAACATATATTCAGAAAACAGACAAAATATGGATTTTATATATAAGGATTTAAAATATTAGTCATTGTAGTGTGATTGATAAAATTTCTGACATGAAAGTCTGAAAAGAAATTAAAATACTTATTTTTATTTATAAAGACATGCTCTCATGTAATTCTTGTATATACAAAATTTAACTATAAACAATTATTTTATTGTATTTTTAAAATTATTTTTCCAAAATAAAATTAAAGAAATCAAAAATAAAACGTTGTGTAGAGCATATGTAAAAAAAAAAAAAAAAAAAAAGAAAATCAAATGCTTTATTGCTAAGGAGTTCATAAAAAGTTAAAACACCAAATTGAACCATAATTTATGAACTTTGAACTCTAGGATGACTCATTCTACCATAGCAACAAATTATGTGAGCTACACGGGGCATATAATCAACAGAATATAAAAAATTAAGTATAGTAATGAATAGAGAGTTTTACAGCAATTACTTAATTGATAATGAAGGAACAAAATAATAATTGCAATGCTATAAATAGGATTAAAATTATTCTATGGTTATTAAAAATTTGATTTTTGAAAAAAAATTGTTTGAATTATGGCTTTGTGGAGCAATAATCGAATGAAAAGAATAACAATAAAAAACAAGGCTACTTTAGAAAGATAAGAAAAACACAAATCAGATCGTTAAAAATTTAAAATGAGAAATGTTAAAGATAATGAAGAATATCATTTATTTATTGAGAAAATTTAAAAAAAAAGGGAATTATAAAATAAAATATGAATAAATTATAGAAGAGTATATGTTAAAAGAGATTGTGGAATTCAACAGAGTGAAGAAGAAAGCATTAAAAAGAATGTATGTGATTTTAAAAAGGATTGAAAAATAAGAAATGCAAAAACGATTTTAAAAAAGAACGTAGAATTAAATATTTGAATAAATGAAGAAAAGAGAAAGACAGAAAAGATTAATAGATGATTTTAAAGACGTGACTAGATGCAAGCATTTAAAAGAGGAGATATATATATAAAGTCTACTGAAAGGAGGTTTGAGACAATTTTGAGTTTGACCGATAATGAGGGGGGGATATATTTAATTATCTTCTAGCTGAGTTCATGTAAAACTTCTGCTTTTAACTAAATTAAAATTATTAAATAGAATTATTTCATTAATAAGATGAAATTAAATTGTAAAATTAAGAAGAAAAAAAAGATAATAAAAATAATTTCAGAAAAATCATCTTTTTATCTTTTTAAAAATTAAAAGTGCAGTTTTTTTTTATTATAATAACTAAATGCAATTATATAGACACATATAGATATAAAATTATTTTATTTTACTTATTTATTAGACCACAGAATCTTTAACGGGTTGAATTTTAATTTTTTTTTTATCTCAACTCATCCAAAACTAGGGGTTATGAGTTTCATTTTGCTTTGCTTTCTTCTGTTTTGTTTTTTTCTTAGATTTTATTGTTAATGTCTTGTCTGTTTTGTATATCAGAGATTAAGATGATATTAGTATTAATTGATCCTAGTTATACCAAAGCTAAACATCATGTCAAAATTGAATCGTTATTGATCAGGAGATCATGTGATATTAAAGTGATTGGTTGTTTCAATTTGAGGTTTGTTTCTCCAGTCAGTATCTATGCTGCGCAAGGCAAAATAATTGTGAACTAACTACGCATTAGTAGAATGTTTTTCATAGAGAACATTGAATGTTGATATTGACATTAGAAAACCTAATAATAATAAGCAATATACACCTCCTTTATATTACGAATTTTTGCCTAAGTCATAGCCTGACATTAATATCAACATTGACTTGCAATCTTCCATCTAACCTTAAAAAAAGAAATTTAATATATATACATGGTATTTAAAATGCCTTAAAGATTAAATGAAAAGATAGCAAAAGATTTGTTATTTCTTCCATTCTTAATCCTCAATGGTAATGATAAGTTATAAATCATCCTTTATCTTTTCATTTAAAATCTTTAAGATGTTTTAAACGTCATTAATATATATCAATTCAACATATATATATATTCACCCCATTACTTAATCGGGCAAATAAACAAGCAAATTATTAAAGATATAGAGGCATATTTGTATTTATCAATGCTGGATTTTTTTTTCATTTGCTTAATGTAAGAGCTGGTGTATTTGCACTTTACCTAAATGTGAGAGGTGTCCAACCATAGGACTTCCCAATGACTTCACCCTATGATAAGTAAGCTTCGTACACATGAACAACTAACCTTGGGTGAGTTGGGTTAAAAAAAAAAAAATCCCTCGAACGAAAGTTTATATATAAGTGTAGTTTTTTTTTTAATTATCAATTTGTATTAAATCATGCTTACTAATTAACTTAAAATTTTTAAACAGATGGTAGATTTCTATGAAATTTTAAATGTACTAAAGCTTTTAAAAGCACGCGGCTCAAATTACTATTTCCTATGTGCCTAAAACAAGAAATGACGATAAACGTGTCTTAATATACATTTTTTTTTTTTTGCAAAATGGATTTTATTTAACTATTATAATAATACAAAGTGGCAAAGTAGACATATATAACGCATAAATAAATAATGGAAATATACAAATTCCTTTCTTAATATAATAATAATATAGTAATTAAAAGAATAACGCCATTATTTGCGCTGAAAACTTCTTGAATTCTATGTGATATCAAATGATACAACATTTAAATAGTTTCTAGAAAAATATTATATTATTTATAATGGAGGATACTGATCTCTCATGATTCTAGAAATTTTCATGGTTTGATATATAGAGAGCAATGATCTTTCACTATTTCAATTTTTTATGAACTTCGAAGCAATGCTCAACTATATTTAAATCACTTTATTGGCTCTATTATTCTTGTTGTCCCTACTCTTTACATAGTTATAGGAGATTTTAATCACCATAATAGCCTTTGGAATGCAGAGAGCTACCAATAGCTCGAACAAGCTCTTAATTAATAAGTGCGGTATGAGAAAATATTTAAAATCTCTATCCAGAACACTCTCATCTCCAGACCAACTGGTTTCGAGCTTATGGCTCACGTCAGTGGAGAGCTAGAATATTCGGACACTAGATCTAAAATATAAACTCAAAACCCAGCACTTATTTCAAACGTATATTTAAGTAGAAACTCTGAAATTTTCGGACATGAAAATGTCTTTAAATCCAGCTATCTAACTTCAATAGCCATATGGGACTGAACTAAGTTCAAATCTACCATATTTTAATAGCCTCAGCATAGCCAAAGCCTTAAAGATAAACTTATAATAATTAAAAAAGCAAGTCATATATAACATGACATTACTTTTAATGAGTTTGTAGTTACAAAAATGCACATAGAGAGCGTACCAATAGCTCAAACAAGCTCTTAATTAATATACTTAAATATATGTATGAAATAAGTGCTGGGTTTTGAGTTTATATTTTGGATCTAGTGTCCGAATATTCTAGCTCTCCACTGACGTGAGCCATAAGCTTGAAAACAGTTGGTCTGGAGATGAGAGTATTCTGGATAGAGATTTTAAATATTTACTCATACCACACTTATTAATTAAGAGCTTGTTTGAGCTATTGGTATGCTTTCTGTATTGCATTTTTGTAAATACAAGCTTATATAAAAGTAATGTCATGTTGTATATGACTTGCTTTTTTAATTATTAGCTTTTGGAAATATGCACCTGAAGATTAAGCAGGTTTTCAATTTTTAGAATAAATAATTATTAGTCTTATTCAGCTTCACATTGCAAAACTCATGTTTTTGCATGTTAAACCAACGTTTCTGCTCGAAAACTAGATTCCATCTTATAATGAACTTCATGATAATAATAATAAAAATCCCTGAGATACAGAGGTCAACATGTTCTTAATATTCATAGAATAAGCCAAGTGCTAAGTATACTCTCTGAAGAGCAATCTTCTCTTCAACTTGGAAATGCAATAAAATTATTTCAACTGAACAACTAAATCAAAAATGGAAATCTCTACCAAAGTAATAATGTAGCACAAAGTTTCTGCAAATTCCCTTTAAAAAAACTCATAATTTCTCTAAAAATGAGCAATTTACGCTCTTGATTGTTTTTTACTAAATGAATATGAGACCTGATATGGCTATCTTTATTTCAAATCATCTAATAAAGGAAACAACTTCTATTGAAAATACCTCAAATGATATAACAATTTCTAGTTAATTAAATAACAAATTATTGTAATTTTTCTATATTCACAGGAGATTTTATTTCTCATAATAGTCTAGGAAACTCATAACAATAACATCCCAAAAATCAGTCTCCCGGAGATATCAGTAATAATTTATTCTAGACTAAAACAACACTAGAAATGCTCTTTATATTTACTATTTGTATTGGAAATACCATAAATTGCTAACAAGTTTATAAAAATCTTTTTATAATGATAGTGCTAAAAGATGAGGACAGGCTATGGAAAAACAATACTTAATAGATCCTATCAGTGATTTTCTTATAAATAGGTTTGGGAGTTATAGTAAGTCTCTAAAAGAACTACTGCTACTATTAGCAATGAGATTGATATTAATGGCAAATTTCTAGTCAATATGATAGACCCCCCCTCCAAAAACATTCAGACAGAATTACAGATCTCTCTTTCAGAATGTTTCAATAATTCAGAGATAAATATCCTTTTTTTAGACCAAATTTAACCCATAATTTAGGAAATAATAATTTATTATTATTATTTTTCACTGGATGAATTCCATCCAGTGCAAATACGAGGTTAAATCAGTCTGAAGTCTATTATTTTTATGATGGGGCATAAATGTATCATTTTATTGTGAGTAATATTTCCCCAATATGCTTACAGCTGGGTTAATATGAGGGAATATCCAAAAATAAC
Source organism: Epiperipatus broadwayi (assembly GCA_028023455.1). Taxonomy (NCBI): domain Eukaryota; kingdom Metazoa; phylum Onychophora; class Udeonychophora; order Euonychophora; family Peripatidae; genus Epiperipatus; species Epiperipatus broadwayi. Next base: position 94,655 of record JAQFVV010000913.1, on the reverse strand, counting down.
CTGAATCATTCTCCTGACAGATAGCACTTTATAGTACGTTCTTCTGCTGCTAGAATCCTCTTGCAGGATTCCCCTCCCCCATGCACCAGTCTTCCAATTGTCATCTTTGAGAATAGTTATATCATGGTGTTGTAAATGTTTTTTAACTGCATCTCACTTGTTGATTCTTGTAATAGCTGAAAAGTTGGGACAATAGGGAATTCTGTTTTCTGTTATGGTAAATGGCAGGAGAAACAATTATAATGTGTAAAACAACTTTCAAGCAAGCTGCTCTGGGGAAGACACAATTTTACAAGTGGTTTAATGGAAGTGTCAAATTCATCACATCTCATAAAAGCATGGTAAATGAAGTTCAATATTAAGGTGATGCTGATTTTTTTTAAAGATGCAAATAGCAGTTCTCACTCAGAATTTGTTCATAATGATCAGACATTTTACCTACAAGTTTTGAAAAGTTAGTATAATGTGGTAAAATGAAAATATCCTGATTTTTGGCTTAATGGAGAGTGTAAACTTTGCCACAACAATGTGTTAGGACATAAATCCTTATGGTACAATTTTTAATTTAAAAAAGCATGACCAGATTATCCATCAGTTATATTCACCTAATCTCACTCCATGTGGATTCTTATTTTCCTGAATGAAAAAAAATGCACATTTTGAGGTTTAGAAGTGATGAGAAAAAATGATGCAGCCATAAAAAGGCATCACTTTATTGGAGTTTCCAGATGACTTCCAAAAAGTAAAAAACATGTTTAAAACAAAACATTGTACTAAATGGATTGCATTTTGAAGGGGTTTCAATTCATAACACCTAAAAGTAAACGCACAATTTTTTATTACAAAACTCTGACTATTTTTGGATATCCCCTTGTATAAAAATAAAGTATTATTATATTTTTATTTTATTTTAAATTTTAAAGAAAAAAATGTTTTTTATTGTTACATCTGAATTTCATGAGAATTACAAGATCCCAAAAATCCTTCTATGACCACTCAAGATGGCATGGCCCATGAACTGCACTGCCCTAATTTAAACAATATTTAAAATGTCAGAAAATTTGAACTTGGGATTAACTGACTTAAACCTTGCATGATTCTAGAAGTTGATAACATATTTTCAACAGTTCTAATAAAATTAGGATTTTAGCTATATAATATAGTTGGCTAAATTATTCACAAACATTATTTCCACAGAAAGTGCTTCAGAAATTTTGCTTAAAAACAAAACTATATCAATCTTATAACATAATCCTATCAATATAAATACAAAAAATTGGTATCAAATATCATTATTATTACACTTTACAAACTTTTTATAGAGGTGATCAAAGAAAAATTATGTCACTAATTAAAAAACTTCTGCCTTTAGATCAGATTAAGTTTGGACCAAACTATAGCTGCTATAATTAAATTCTATCTGTAATTAATCATATTAAAAAGGGATATTAAAATAAGCTAAAGACTGATTGATTTTTCTTGGCCTAACTTCAGCTTATGACTTAGAAAAAATAACACCTAAAAGTCTTTAAAGCTTTAAACTGCAAGAAAATTATTAATTTACTTGATCAAATTCTTTTCAGAAATTCAATGTAGTGCACATTAAATGAAGACAATTTTATCTAGCATTTATGCCACATGTTTTGAAGTTAAGTGTCTTCAATAATAAACTGTAGTTTTGAATTAGTTAATTCTCATACAAGCCTATTCAAAGACAATTATCTCAATCAATGTCTGATATTTATATTTTAAGTTTTCTAAGAATATCTTTCTCTTTAAATCAAATAGAATGTAATATTTTTAAAGATTCAAAAAAATGTATGTCTGATTGTTATATATATTAGATTAAATATTTTCATGAATTTACTATGATGTAAATAGAGTAAAGTATCGGGTTATGTTCATGTCATAATTAGAAATATATTTAGAAATGATTTGCTAGGAAATTATCTCCACCATTGACAATCTTAAAGCTAAATTTCTTTCTTTTATCACCCAATAATAGCTATTTTGTCTTGAGTTTAATTAAAAACAAAAGAAGTTCCGTCTTTTATTTCTAATCCAAATTGCTATATAAATTAAAAGCCTGACATGGTAATAATCTTGCACTGCAGTTTCCTAGCAACACCACACCTAAACACATCTCTAGTTATTACATGAAAATAATCCCACACATTGTTTACATTATAATAAAGATATGAAAATATTTAATATGATATACAGCTCTATGCACAAAATGAATTATTATTTACTCGATGTTAAGATAAGATGTGATTCTTCTAAGACTTTATACTTATAAAAATAGCTGTTTGGATTTAAATTCATATAACAACTTGGATTTAGAATGAATGCCAAAGCACGAAACCATGGTCAGGGGTTGGGGGGGGGGATTCCTGACAGAGATATTTTAAATGCTGGCTTTGGCTAAGCATTTATCACAAAGCTTGTTGAGGAATTGGCAATCCTCATTGTTTATAACTTACAAGCTTAAGAGAATAGGGTCATGTGATCTATGACTCTTATTTTGACCATTTAAAAGAGGGATCTGTTTTTGTTTTTAATTAAATTTAAGAACAAAAAAAACTATTGTAGTTTGCTAGAGCAAAGTAGTTTACTCTTAGATTGTCAATAGTAATTAGACTTTCCGTGCAGCTCAGTGCTAAAAATATATCTAGTCATCATCTGGAAATAAACCCACATTTTATTATTGTATATAAGTAATTTAATATAGCATTTTCCCAATATAATATGTAATTTTTAGTTTTTGATGACCAAATACTGTTAATAAACTTTTAGTACCATATACATATTAGATGGCTAAACCATTGCAAAATGGCTCTTGGCATCAGCTGTTCCAAATGTATAAAGGAATTATCAGATCTAATAAGTTTCCAAACAAGCGTGAAATCCATTGTATATAAAATGTGTCTGTTTCATGAAGTACAAAAACAGTTTTAATAAATTAAAAAATATGGGAGATATTTTTGAACTTGAGGAGATCTTTTTATGTATAACAATTCATACAAAATTTCTATGAATTCTAAAAACATCAAAATAAAATGTATCCCTAGAACCTGACACACAGGAAGATGTTTAGACAGGTATGAATAATTGCCTCCACTCCTTTTAATGCCTATAGTGAGGTTGAAGGACAGGATGTTATAATACATAGGAAGTGAATAGTCAATTTGACATGTGATATTATTGTGGAAAAAATATATAAAAAAAGAAATACTAACAAAGTTTTGATTATAGACTATGCTACTAAAAATTCCCCAAGTGTCACAGATTTTGAAGTGATAAATAAATTTGACCACCTGGATTTCATCATTGCCAATAATGGTCAATATAGTCAGGCAATACATAAGAATCAGCAATGACAAAATCTAAATGATGGAAAGACTTGATTATTTTAATTATCACCAAATTAAATGTAATCAGTTATCTTATTTTTTCCAATCTCCACTTATCCTGCCAAAACAAGGACTCTCAATAAATCATATAGGAAATAGATGGATGTATTTGGGATATGATGCTATCAGAAATGCTGTTAATTTTCTACAGGATTAATACATCTATTTTAGTAAAATTTAAAATCAACAGGAGACTCTTGGTGCTAAAAAGGAGATGAAGTAATAGTATATTTTGAACATATCATGAGAAAGAGAAAACACTAAGAAAAGTGGAAAGTATCCATGGGATGACTTTTTAATGTGATGGAAGATGAGGTTAGGCAAGTCATTGACCATGAGTTCTGTGGAATTTTACTTATGTCCCAAAATCATAAAATAGGAAAGAGGATAATGGAGTCTTTTACATTATGCCATTACACTCTTTTAAGGAATACAGGTTGAGATAATAAAAAAATTTAGACCATGGCATTTAACTCAGTTTAAATGTTTTCAAGCCACCAGCTAAGAGAATAATAAGGTAATTCTAGGATGAGAATTTAAGACTGACAACTCCTGCAGTATCAAAAGAAAGTCTCAAATCAAATACAATCATAGAATACTCCAACAATTGTACTATAAAATACTGCCCATATATTCAAATTATGATACATTTCAGAAAACATCTAAATCAATTTCAAGACATTTGGAAATAATCTAGAAATTCAGGTCATTTACTACCCACTGTATAACCAGATGGTTAAAAATAAATTGTATAAAGAGTCTAATTCAAAGCCACCTACTCAAAGAATATCAGTTCTCCAATCTCCAGCTTAGACTCAGTAAATAATGGAAAGAAAAGCAATAGGGGGGAAAGGGTTATGCCTGAAACATTAAATTGTTCAAATGATGTGCTATTTGTTAAACCAAAAGAATTAACTGTCACTTTCTTTAACCTCTATTGCATAGTAAGAAGAGTTGACCAATTTGTTTTCAAATACAGATATGGCTAGCAAACTTTCATCTGTTTTGGTTAAAACTGCCTTCCATTAGTTAAGCACATACTAGTAATCTTTACTGATATAAATGCCACATTTATGTTTGATGATCTTCATGGATGCGTCAAAGCTATGTTCTATTAAAAATTTTATGGAGTCATCTAGGAAAAAATTTCCAAAAAAGTCAATGCAGTGAACATTTCCATTTATACCAAATGTATCTTCTTCTTGTTTTTCATCTTTTATTATTATTATTGTTATAGTTATAATAATAATAATAATAATAATAATAATAATAATAATAATAATAATAATAATAATAATAATAATAATAATAATAATAATAATAATAATAATAATAATAATAATAATAATAATAATAATAATAATAATAATAATAATAATAATAATAATAATAATAATAATAATAATAATAATAATAATAATAATAATAATAATAATAATAATAATAATAATAATAATAATAATAATAATAATAATAATAATAATAATAAAACCATCACTGAATTTGCTATTCATTGGTTACTTAAACATATGATAGATGGCTCTGGAGTAAAATAATAGCCTAATGTCATTTTACATTATTAGATATCAAACATTAAAACAAACTTTAAGAAGTTTAAAAAAAAATAAATTAAAAATAGTCATTAGTTTATAAAAATAATTATTTTTTAGAACCAATTGATGAATGCTGGCAATACGTATATTGGAAATCATTTATCTTTTTCACATGTGCGTAGTCATGTGTATCGATTGTATGAGATAGAGTGGTTAGCCAAAGGAAGCTTGAAAGTCGTGTTTAAATCTCCTACAATTACATATTTAAATATTTTTTTTAAAAACTAAACAATCATTTTTACACAAATGATATTTTTTTACTATCAACATTAGTACATTTTTATGCATCTAAATGGACGTACTTCACAGCTCAATAAGACTACATCCTGTGCTATAATCACTCAGTAGTGTTAAGTTGCAAAAGCCAGAGTTTTTGAGTTAGTTTTTTTTTTTATATGTCAAAGTATTGACAACGCTTGACAATTTTTGAGTCAATTTTAAGTCATGATAAACTGAGTTAGCAAAAAAAAAAGTAATTACCTTTTTAATATATATGTATAGAGATGTGATTTTTTTAAATTTGATGTTGCAAGCAAACATTATTTTACAGGCTATAATTAAAAAGTAAAACTTTAAAGAGTAAATCAAAGTTTCACAATAATGTACCATTATTAAGGAACTTTTAACGAATGAATTCTCTAACATCCACTACGTTTTTGAAAGACGCATTTTGCTAGAAAACGTTTATTCAATGTGAGTAAGCATATATCATTAGCATAATTTATAAAATAAGAAAAATGTTAACTGAAAATATGACAGTGGAATATTATTAAGAAAGTTACTGTTATATGCATGAAGAAATTAAAAAATGCAGTGACTAGAATATTTATATAGTTAAATTGTGTGTTAGATGATACTGATGGGAACTGGTACGTTTTTGCATAATAGAAAGAATAGTAAATTTAAAAGCAAAAAATCGCTGTATTGTTTCTACTTACAAAAATTTAAAAACTTTATTAATCATATTGAATGAAACTCAGTTAATCATTTTTTAAAACAGGCAAAACTCACTATACGTATTGCCACACACAGCAAGCTAGATTAATAAATGGATGCCAGAAGGTTTGTGCATAAAATCCCCATCTAGTGCCTACTCATCCAATATCCCCAGACTAATTTCTGGCTTGTGGCCTTAGTCAGTGAGGAGCCTTGCGTCTGAGAGCACTGCACCTAGATCTTAGGATTTAATGCAACCTTCCAGCAGCCACCTTTTATCTCCACTTAACTACAAAACTGAGTCTTAAATTGAAAACACCTTAATATTTTCAATCCAAGCTCATCAGCTTATATAGTCATATAGGTCTGAACTCAGTTCAGCACCCATACATTTTGGTGTCTTTGGTTCTTTAATAACTATTATGCACAAGCCTTCTGGCATCCATTGATTACTCTAGTTTGCTCTGTGTGGCAATATGTATAGTGAGTTTTGCCTGTTTTAATAACAATTATAAGCAACCATAAGAAATGGTGATCATGTGATCCATGCCTAATAGGATATTGTTGGCTATGGTTATTGAAGAACCAAAGACACCAAAATGTATGGGTGCTGAACTGGGTTCAGACCTATATGACTATATAAACTGATGAGTTTGGATTGAAAATATTAAGGTGTTTTCAATTTAAGACTCATAGTTTTGTATTTAAGTGGAGATAAAAGGTGGCTGCTGCAGGGTTGCATTAGATCCTAAGATCTAGGGTGCAGTGCTCTCAGAGCTAATGCTCCTCACTGACGAAGGCCAGAAACTAGTCTGGTAATATTGGATGAGTAGGCACTAGATGGGTATTTTATGCACAAGCTTTCTGGCATCCATTGATTACTCTAGCTTGCTGTGTGTGGCAATACGTATACAGTAGTGAGTTTTGCCTGTTTTAATAACAGTTATAAGCAAGCATAAGAAATGTGATCACGTGATGTTTATTGGCTTTAACCATTTTTGTGAGTGATTAAAGTTTATTTTACTTCCTGAGAAATTACTGCATCATCATTATCATTATTATCATCATTATTATTATTATTTACTGATGTAAATGCTTGTCATTTAATACATAAATGATTCTATCGTTACGTTATTGTTTGTTATATTACAAAAAAAAAAAATCTGGAATGTGGTTATCAGTTTGTAGGAACGTAAAGGTTAAAACAAAACTGCAGATATTTAAAAGACTACTCCTTTATAGCATTATGCAACTTGGAAAACAGTCCTGTGTCAGCATTGTGACTAATATAAAAAAGAGATCATAAAAAGACAAATCATTCAAAAACCTATGCAAATTAAAATTAAAGGAAAAAGAATGGCAATGGAGTTCATGTTAAGAAGTAAAGAAAAACAGCGATAAGGATAGCATATTATAAGAAGAGCTAGCAAAGACTTGTAAGTGGATGAAACAGCTTCTGGAAAATGGAGCAGAATGGAGAAAATTTGTTGTTGCCTTAACTTCATATAAAAAGCTAAAGAATGTAGTAGTAATGTTATATAAAAAAATATTTTTTAAAATCTAATTTTTTTCTTTCATTTAACAGATATCATAGTTCTTGGCAGTTTTTGACTGCAACGTTAATTTCATATAGAAATTAATATTATCGATTGAATCATTAATATTTTTTATGGTTAATAATAAAAAATCATTAAAAAATATTACATCTTACTTATAAAATTTATAGATTTATAATCGCCTCTGAGATTTAACAGTAAAGTCATATACAAATATGAAATAAATAATTTAATCAGATAAGAAAAGAAGGCTATTTTGATGTCTGATATGTATTTTTTAAAATTAAAAAAGATTTTTAAAAAGTATCTTGACTATATAAAATAAAATAATGACTTTTTTCTTCATAAAATTTTAAGCAAAACTAAAAAAAACCAAAATCGATATAATTAATAAAGAATAAATGCAAACATTTTTTCACATTTAAATAGATAGTAAGTAGATCTCTATATAATTCAATGTAATGGTAAAAAAAACGATTTGAGGTTTAAAAATTCTTGGATAGAAGAATAACCAATATCCAATTAGCTCTAACTATTTAATTATTAATTCAAAAGAAATTTGCATTCTAGAAGTGATAGAGTGTAGCTAAAATCTGAAGACCTGACCCCCAGAGTCCATCATGATAGTATTACACTAAATCATTATTAGTTTTATAATATTTGAAATGCAGGTATATTTCATATACTTGACTTGGAGCTTAATTGTAAATATAGGGATTTGAACACAGACTTTCAATCACCTTCAACTATCCATACTGTCTTATACCAATGATACACATGACCACATGCGTGCAGAAAAGGTAAATAATCACCAATATATGTATTTTGTGCTGAACCATCACCTATCACTTGGTCCAGATTTTCATCTCCCACACACATATATAATCAGTGCTCAGTTTATATTAAGATAGCAAATTGTCATACTTTAATGGACAATCTTCAATCTACTCCAAGTGCCAACTCTTCAGTCATCCGTACCATTGAAAATACAATGACAGAAAACCCAAATCCCATCTGTGTGGTCATGTATATCAGTGGTATGATATAATGTGGATAGTTGAAAGGTTCTTGAAAGACTGTGTTCAAATCCCTGTATTTACAATTAAACTCTAGGCATATGAAGAATGCTTGTATTTCAAATATTACACATTAAGCCTGCATTTTGCCTATCCCTCTTCTATGTATTTAAATGGATAATGCCCTCTACATGAGAGGTCACAGTGACTTGAGGTCAACATGGGCATAATAATAATATTGGATCAACTTGGGATTTGGGCTTTCTATCATCAGATTTTCAATGGTATTGATGACTGAAGAGTTGGGGGTTGGAATAGATTGAAGCCTGTCCATTAAAGTATGATGATTTGCTATCTTGATATAAACTGAGCACTGATTATATATATGTGTGTGTGTGTGTTGGGGATGACAATCTGTACCAACTGATGAATACTGGTTCAGCACAAAATACATATATTGGTGATTATCTTTTCTGCATGTGTGTAATCATGTGTATCAGTGGTATGAGATAGTGTGGATAGTTGAAGGATGCTTGAAAGTCTCTGTTCAAATTCCTATACTTACTATTAGTTTTGTAGTAAATGTTTGATTAAATGATATATGAATACTTAAAACAAATTGACCAGGAAGAAATTAATGTATTTTGGTCATATCTTGATGAATTAGAAAAGATTGGTAGTGAAAAAATAAAAGGGTGACCAATAATGAGATGGATGACCTCTTTTATCACGATACTGAATGTTCTTCAAAATATGCCATATGGATAGTTGATTATCCTATAGTGTTCTTTTATTGAAGTTTGAATCTAACGAAGAGCGTATTTTTTTTCTTTTGTACCCAAGCTAGGGTTTTATTTTTAAATTGCTTGCACAATGCATAGTCATAATAGATGCATAGCTTGTTCTGTTTTATAATGATACACAGCCAATAAAGTTTAAAGAAATAAATCTTTATCAATAATTAAATACACATTGCAGATACAATATGTGTTAAATAAAATTGAGCTGGAACTTACTAGTCACATGATCAAATAATAAGAGCATTTACTATTATGATTACTAAATGAATCAGTTATTTAGATAAATCTGTATCATAGTTTGGTTATCTTGATACATGGGCACTATTATATAAGCAAATTTTGATTATCATGATGTAATCAGATTAAAGTTTGCTGGTTATCATAATTATAAGACAATAATTTCAATTATGATGATGATTGGTTACATATTTCCCCACCTTTGATAAGACAATTCAAATTGTGGTATGTTTGATTCTTGGACATCTTTCAGATTTGTTTCGGATGCTGACATTTTGATTGGTTTCTTCAGTGGTGATTAAGTTGGCATCTTCTTGATTAATTTCTCTAGAATTTGGATTGGCTTCTTCGCTGACGCAACTGGGTTCTCAATTTTAGTGTTAATAGAATAATGAAAATTAACTTGGCCTTGTTTTTTTGGGAAGATGAAAAAAAGTCATTTAAATCAGTATTGTATGTGTATCATGAATCTTTATTTAAAATTTGTTATCAAATGACTAATCAAAAGTGTTGATCTATTTTTTTTTTAAATTTGATTTAAGAATAGACAGATTACTTCTCAAAAATCAGCTCCCAAATAGGGCCAGAAATTGTGTGATAATTTAATAGTATTTTGACAAATAGGTATTCCAAATTCTTTAAAAATAAGTTTTCTATTTTTTTGCACCAGTCTTTTGAGTTTTCTATTACTTTGATAGAAGGATTCCATAAAAATCTAGTAGATATTATTTTAATGTCTTTGAATTGATTTGATCCAAATACTATTCTATTGTATGACATAGCAGATTTGAAAATGCTGTGTGTAAGTTTTTCCAGCACTTTAATAGATGATTTTATATAAAGAATGATAAGCCAATTCTTTTGACTCATTTAAGGACCATCTATTGTAGACATGACTAATAAATAAACTGAATAGTAGGTCGGCTGATGAAGAAGGGTGAGGGAGAAAGCAGCTAACGAAGATTGCATCTAACAAAAGCAAGTATTACCTAGCTGAGATTTGAACCTCAATTATGAATCCATCAGCTGGATGTGCTAACCACCACACAATGAAAATGTTTACTTTACATTTTTGTCAATGGAAGGTTTAATTATAAAATGTTAAAAATAAATAATTTATTCATTTAAATTTTATCCAATAAAAAACTAAAATGCATTAGTTTCCTTAAAATTTAGCCTATAAAAATTATGGAGTTAAGCTATTTATCATTACTATGGGAACGCATCAGCTACTCGATATAAAACAATAAAAAAAAAAAGAGCTGCTTTTTAATATGTAAATTAATCCCTATGCATAAAAATTACAAAATCAATTAATATTGTTTTATAATGAATAGAATTATGCAGATAAGTGAAAATATGAGCTAAAAAAGAAGAATCACTTCTCTAGGAGATAAGTAATACAAATTTTATTAAAATACTCACTTCATTAGAACCAAACAAAAGCTTATCAGATCAAAAATGTTGGAAAGAGTATTTGAATGTTATTTTGTTAATCATTCAATTTTTTTATTTTAACTTTGCACACACACACGCACACACACACATATATATAATATTACTAAATGTAGCAACTTTCAAACTATATATAAGAAAATGAAAACCGGCTTGCTTTCCACTGTTCTGTGAACATCATTGTATCTTTCTTATTTATTAGAACGCCAGCAAGTATAAAATGATAATTTACATTTGCTGTCTCAGAACTTATTGAAATGGACTATTTAATGTATTTGATTTAAGTTATTTACTCATAAATGTGTTGAAACAAATAGAAGTGGTAAGCTTATATTGTCCTCCCCCCCCCACGTGTCATAGCATCAGCCGGGAAACAAACGCGCTAACCCGGGACAACTGCTTGTAAAGCAGCTGTCGCTGATCTCTTGACCACCAATGCTTGACGGCTTATATTGTTTATTTATGTGCTGTATTAATAATAGAGCTTTGTTTATATCTGATCTGAATTTAAATTTGATCTTTATTAATATCACTTGTTAGATAATCTAGCTTTATAAATTCTGACATAATAAATGTAAATAATCATTTTATATTTGACGACATTTTAATAAATAATAGTAGTATAAAGATGTTGGCAGCACATGGAAAAGGAAGTCACGTGTTTCAGTCAATAATCAGTAATTGGCCGATAGGTCCAGTAGAGACTAGATGAGATTTTTTTCATCAAATGTTTGAAAGTTAGTAAAAAAAGTTCTGTAGATAAGTTAAATATATAAGTCACGTGTATCAAAAAAAAAATTGTTGAATCCTTATCTCCAGAATGGGTAGATATATTTATGGTAACCTGGATTTCAACATCAGAAATGTGAAAACCATATAAAAAGGTTCTCCATGTATAGATAAGTGCCAAAATAGCTTTAAATATCTACAGAGCAAAAGTTTATCCAGAAGTTTTATATAGACGATCAGGAAAACAGAAGATATCTTTTGTCACATTTTATATCGTGATGGTTTTAGTGTTTGCCATTTTGGTCTATTCTCTATTCAAAAACAGAAATATACTCAAAATATTGAACATAAGAACAGAAATATACTCATTTATTGATCAAGATTTAATTTTCATCTTAAGGGAATTACAGCATATGTATGTACTGAATTGGTTTTTAATAATTTTTTGTTGAGTACAAACAAAGGATAAGTCATATGATAGCGACTTTGAAAGATAAGAATGGCCATCTTATTTTTGTACTTAAATTCACTTATATAGACCAATATAAAGTATCTTAATATGAGAGCATGAAGCTCTTCCATTAATTACTTTAAATCCATTTGTTTTTATTCTGTCTATTAACAATAGCAAAATTTTCCAATTTATTGCCTGTTAATATCATGAAAAATTACAATCTATATAAATTGCTATTTAATTTTCAAGTGCATTATTAATATGCTTTAATTATTAGAAAAAAAGAAATCTATATCCAAATTTTAGTCAGCTTGGGTTCAAATACTGAGCTGTTAAGTATGATAAGCAGATGGATTAACTTACATGAAGTGAGGCCCTTCTAAGAGTATATGTAAATTAATGAAGTACCTACATCTCAAAATAATTAAATAGTAAGATTAGTGAAAACTTATGTATCTGTAAAATTTTAATATACATATATATATAGATGTCTATTTGCCTTGACAAGAGATTTAAGATACTTTACATTGATAAATTTGGGTTATTATCATGTAATATATATATATAAATTAGCCAAGCATTTAATTCTCAAGATATGCCATATAAATTGAATAACAAGATCAGAAAAGACAACTTATATTCATAAGTATTTTCTGATCTATCGTGTCAGCCGCTTGATGGCATTGATGCTAAGCAAAAACACATTGATATAACATTCCCGGACCAGCCATTCTATACAACTATGATGTCCATAAAATTAAAAAAAAAAATAAAAGCAAAATTTAAAAATGTAAGCAGACTTATTAATCAGACACTGGCTTTTGTGTGTGTGTCAGTGTCGATAAAAAAGTACATTATTTTCCAATAGCAAATAATAGTACATTGGAGACTTTTTTGGACATTAATTCCAACAAAATTTTACAATGAAAGCCAACTTTGACCTTTTTGGGACCGTAATTAATCAGAGACAGGCTTCTTTTTTTGTTACTTTGCCTATTTGAAAAGTTACGGTACTATTTAAATACACAATTAAATTACATTCCCCCCTCCCCCCCTTTTTTTTTTTGGACAGTAATTAATAAGACACCATGTTTTTTTGGGGAGGAGCGTAAAAATTAAATTATATTGCACTCTTTTTGTGTGTGTATATCTAAAATTACATTACTTTTTTAATAACAAATAATAGTAAATATAGCGAGACTTATTTGGACACTAATTAACCAGAGATGGGCTTATTTGTTTTTATATATTGGAAAAGTTACGGTAGTTTTTTAAGAAAAAATTAAATCACAATTTACCCTTTTTTGGACAGTAATTAATCAGACACTGCATTTTGGGGTGGGGGGAAGTGAATTCCATTGCAATTTACCAAATAAAGTTATTAATAATTATAACAAACTATTATAAATACAATCCGACTCTGGTGTTTGACAATTGGCAATTTTGAGAGTTGGAAGGAGCCATCTTCCCTGTCTTGGATGATTTCTTACAATACGTCACTTTCATCATGATTTTTGAAATAGTGCTGTGCCTGACCCTAAAATCCAATTTGTGACACTAACACAGTCTTGATGGAACAGTGACAACACTTAAAAGTGTTAGAAGGTACCAGTAGGTCAGTTCACAAGAAACAAAAAAAGGTCAACCTGAAAAGTTAAATTATTTAGACACGATGCAGTCAAGACACCATCACACAATACTGTAGTGAAAATATACAACCTAGCATTGCAATAAAGTGTGTAATACAACTAACTAAGGCAGCCAATGAAGATATTTTTCTGTGCTTTTAGCATAGAAAAAAGCCACAGCGATAGCCAACAGCCAAGTAAAACGACTCTTTATGTGTTTTATCATAGACAGAAAGTTATCTGCTTGGCTGCGGCCATGGAAACAGCATATTTCTAGCAATTTAGCTAGAAATAGTGCCATCAAGTGGCTGACATGATAGATCAGAACACAAACGTATTTACTTAAATAATTATTTAATATTATATGATATGTAAATATTTAAAAAAGGAATGATTAAATTATTATTATTTTATATTAGAGTATGATTTATGTCTTATAAATCACGTATATTCAAAAACTTTATTGATTGTTCTGACATGCTACTCATTTGTCTTAGCATATAATATAAGAAATCAAAACTATTTCTACAATACACATAAAAGACCCAAAATACTTAGAGATATTTATCTAAACTGCATACAGAGTTAAGTTAAAAAATAATATTGGCAATCTGCAGCCATCCTAAATTTCAGATATACTGTGAGCCCTGGATTTTACTGTTGCTGCATATTATCAAAGTTTGGAATTGTGGAATTGAAAATTTTTCTAGGATCCAAAAACACTGAAGTAATTTTTTTAAATGTACAATTTTATTTCAAATCTTTCACATTGTGTGCTCTATGTCAGATATACTTCCCTTAACTTTTGTTATTAAAACAGGCAAAACTCTCCATATAGTAGTGCCACTCAGTGCAAGCCAGAATAATCAATGGATGCCTGAAGGCTTGTGCATAAAATCTCTATCTAGTGCCTACTCATCCAATATCCTCAGACTAGTTTTTAGCTTGTGGCTTTCATCAGTGAGGAGCCTTGGATCTGAGAGTACTGCAACCTAGATTTAAGATCTAATGCAACCCTCCAGCAGTCTTCTTTTATCTCTACTTAATTACAAAACTATGAGAATAAAATTGAAAACACAATATTTTCAATCCAAGCTCATTAGCTTATATAATCATATAGGTCTGAACTCAGTTCATTACCAATACATTTTGGTGTATTTGGTTCTTTAATAAACATAGCCACCACTAAATTGAAAACACAATATTTTCATTCCAAGCTCATTAGCTTATATAATCATATAGGTCTGAACTCAGTTCATTACCAAGGTCTGAACTCAGTTCATTACCAATACATTTTGGTGTCTTTGGTTCTTTAATAAACATAGCCACCACTATTCTATTAGGCAGGATTGGTATTAAACCCCTAAACATTATATGATCACAATTTCTTATGCTTTCTCATAACTGTTATTAAAATCAAGCAAAACTCTCTATATAGTAGTGCCAAACCACAGTAATCAATGGATTCCAGAAGGCTTGTGCATAAAATCCCTATCTAGTGCCTACCCATCCAATATCCCCAGACTAGTTTCTAGCTTGTGGCTTTAATCAGTGAGGAGCTTTTGGATCTGAGAGCAATGCACCTAGATCTTAGAATCTAATGCAACCCTCCAGCAGTCTTTGTTATTTCCTGTAATGCAATAGAATGTCATAAAGGCATCCTGTTCTCAATAGTTTTGAGCAATTCCAGAATTATTCATTACTATTGGAGTAACAGCACTGCTATTTACAGCTGTTTTAGAGAACCACTAAACATCACATGATCATCATTTCATATGCTTGCTCAAGCTGTTAAAACAGGCAAAAACTCTCCATACAGTAGTGCCACTCAATGTAAGCCAGAGTAATCAATGGATGCAAGAAGCTTTGTGCATAAAATCCCTATCTAGTGCCTACTCATCTAATATCCCCAGACTACTGTCTAGCTTGTGACTTTTATCAGTAAAGAGCCTTGGATATGAGAGCACTGCACATAGATCTTAGGATCTCTGCAGTGTTCTCATATCCAAGGCTCCTCACTGATAAAGCCACAAGTTAGAAACTAGTCTAGGGTTATTGGATGAGTAGGCATAGAGATTTTATGCACAACCTTGCATCCATTGATTACTCTGTCTTGCACTGAGTGGGAATACTGTAAGGAGAGTTTTGCCTGTTTTAGAGAAATTTTCTTATGTGTCATTTTTCCATAGCTAGGCTGGTTCTGTTGTAATTTCTATAGTTGTTGAAATACAGAAATGCTCTCTCAAACATCCAAAATAAGATTTTCCAATCAAACTTTATATAACTTTTTCCAATTTCATTTAATACACTTGTTGGATGCATTTATCTTCATTCTATTCCTTATCTTTCTATTGTAAGCTTGAATAATCAATGGATATCAGATGCTAGTACCACCATATCCACATCTCCAAAGTAGCTTTTAGCTTCTGATCCCAAGTAAGAAACTAGTCTGTATTTGATGAAATAGTTTTATCATCTGATACAGAAGAATGAAGATAACTGATCCTAAAAAAATTTTTTTTTCCTCTTTTAGGTATTTCCCAGTCAACAATGTTTGATTAATAATGAAGTACCATCCCTGAATTTATTATTAACTACTTACTAAAAGAGCTGGGATTACTTATGGCTCCAGATAGTATTTTTAGAAGAATAAGTTTATTGTCTACTTAATATTTGGTTAAATCAATAATGTTATATGCATGCCATAAATTATTTTTCAGTTTTTTTTCATTTGGGAGGGGGGGTGTGATGTGTGAAAACCATGGGTTCATGCTTTTAATGCAATGCATGTGCATCACAAAACGAAACCTATTAGTGTTTTTCTAAAGGTTTGTGATGATGGTGTTCTAGTTGTATTTTTATATTGGACTATTTCCATCATTTAATTAATATATGTATTGAATGTCTTTAGAAAAATTTAACTTTATTTAAATATTCCAAATACATTCAACTGTTGGTAATAGCACTGGTCAAGGCCAGCAACACCTGAAGAAGAAGGGAGACTAATGCCTCTCGAAACGTTGTGCATATACTAACCTCTTTGATGTGTTATTACCAACAGTTGAACGTATTTGGAATATTTAGATAAAGTTAAATTTTTCTAAAGACATTCAATACCTATATTAATTAGATGATGGAAATAGTCCACAAAAAAAAAAAAAACACTACATAATATTAGTTTGTTTTTATTTTGTTCATAGTCAGAACAGTAATACCCATTTCATTCTAAAATATTTATTCTCCAGCTAAAAATAACCGGCTATTCATTGGTTGATCAATATGAAATGACCCGAGTATGCCTCCTGGTGGTGTAAAGGCACATTAATGTTTATGATATTGCTGAAAATTTAGTGGGTGGCAAGAATAGCAGACTATTAACTGTACTATACTGTCTTGTTACTCAGTCTTCAGACAAGGAATATTGCATACATATATATATAGCTGTGTTGACTAAGGGTGACTAACATAAAAAAAAAATCGTTAGCTTGCTAAAGAATTTTGTAGTGCCTTGAATATCCGAGCTGCACTTTTGTTGAATGTCATATAGGGTCAATGACACAGATTAATTTCTAGACCACAAAACCCTCTTTTTTGAAAAACAAATGATATTATTATCAGTAGTATGAAAATTTAAAGTAATTAAAAAATACTTATTTTAACGTTAATTGTTATAACATAATTGCAAACAATAACGTATAATGAGTAAATTTCATGCTTGCAAAAAAATAGTTAAATGGACTTTTATTTAAATTAATAATAATAAAAGAACTATGATTAGTTAGAATCTCTAAGGCATAGTTTTCTAATCAAATCATGCAATCTTGAATATATCAAAGCAAACCATATCTGTTAAAGTGATCACTGAAGAATAGGCTTATTAGAATCATAAAAGAAATTAATTTGAATTAAAATTATTCACTGAAAATTATTCATCCCCCTGCTCTTTTTCTTTTACTTCAGCAACTTTTATCGTTAAGAACGGCTAGTGATTTAACTCTGGAAATATTCAAATCTGTTACGCAGTATTAATTGCTTATAATGCCCGCTTGATAGAAAATCAATTACTATAAAGAACCGCTTACAGAAAGGCTTTTAGAAAGTAGATTCGTATTATTAATCTGAAAAATTAAATTGTATGGAAATTATATACGTTTTTTTTTTCCTTATTATACTTTTATATATGTATATAAAAATAATAGCACACACGCAATTGCTTATACTTTAATGACAACTATACTCTTTATAGTCTTATTAGAATTAGGTAGCATAGCCGTAACATAAAATTATGTCTTATTAGAATTAGGTAGTATAGCCGTAACACAAAAATAGTCTTATTAGAATTAGGTAGCATAGCGATAACATAAAATTTATGATTGAAATCTCTCCCAACAATTTTGAAACCCTCTGGCTTTACAAGACGTTTAGAATCTAATCAATGATTACTACTTTTGGATAAACTATATATAGCATAAGGAATTTTCATAATCGTTATAATTTTCAATTATTATTATTCCACTGTGAAATGAACATTTTTCCAAGTTTATTCCATGACTTCTAAATCATAATTTCCCCACAACTTTCTTATCGATCTTTTCATTCATAATGACTTTTTAAAAATCTATTAGCATCCAATTTTAAAATTCAGTTGTATATTTGTTGCCATCATTTGTAGCAAGATGTCCAGTTTCTTTATTTCTTCAACGACATTAATAGTACCTGTTTATTTTCTCAAACAGATTTCATTTCTGATCCCTCCTTATTAAGATTAACATTTCGTCCTCTGTTATTGTTTGCAGTTCACTCTTTTATATAATCAGCACTTCATATGTTCTATTAAATGTTAAAGGCTCAAACATAAACAATAGCAGGGAAACGTGTTAAAAAAAAAAAAAAAAAACTTTTGTAAATACCTACACATCACCTTTTAACATTAGGTTGTTAAGATATAATCAAAAATACTCCATCCAAATTTAATTCAATGAAATTATATATTTTCATTTAGATTAATAATTTGATCAATGCCATAGTATTAATCTTATTCTAGTTCATTACTACTACCTGTAATTATTTTCTTCTTTTTTGGCTTTTTAAAAAATCACACTTTCTTCCTTTTATCTCACATCTTTTATAGCATTTTCTGCAGTTCCGAAACAATGCTGAAAAACAACTTTATTATCTACAAATATCTTCACCATACTATTGCAATACAATTGTTCCTAATGTGATCAGTAATAGTTTGTTTTTATATCTCTTAATTTTCCACATACTATTTAGAATTATTCTCATACCACAGTTTAATTTTAAAATGTTTTATACATAAAATGTTAAAGAATCTTTTTTTTTTTTTACATTAAGTCTGTTTTGAATAGGATTGATCCACATATATGTGTGTATGAAAGCACAATTATAACAAAGATGGTTTTCACCAGCACCAATTACAGAGGATGACACTGGGCAGTGTCAGATATGCTTTAAATAATTAATCATAGGGTTACTGCATAGAAAAATATTCTAATAAATTAGCAACACATTTTTTACATCTACAACTGAAAAGATTTCTAAATTTACTTTTTAGATGCGGATGAACATGCTTTCTGTGTGGGACACCAGCAATCGTAGCTCTCATTGATTGGCTATATGTGCTACCATATTTAATGATAAATAATTATGATAATAATTTAAATTAGGTTTTAAATATTTCACTTATTTGAAAGTTCAATACTATTTTATTTCTTATTAATGATGTGATTGTGATTGGCAATAAACCATGTTTCCTTAATTTTAAGATGTTCAAGTAACAAAGTGAGAAATGGAAAAAATACTTCCATATGATTGACTAAATTGAGCAGAAACTCTACATGGTTTGGTGCAATGGTAGAGTAGCATTTTCTTGGAGTTCAATAGTTCACATCACTAGCTGTCACTTCTAATGTCCAAACTTCCCTAAGCAATAACCATTTAATTACTATTTATCCAACATGGTTTGATATAAAAACCAGTAAACATCACATGATCACCATCCCATGCTAACACATAACTGTTAGTAAACAGCCAAAAAACTCTCCATATAGTAGTGCCACCTTGTTCTAACCAGAGTAATCAATAGATGCCAGAAGGCTTGTGCATAAAATCCCTATCTAGTGCCACAAGCCAGAAACTACTCTGGGGATATTGGATGAGTAGGCACTAGATAGGGATTTTATGCACAAGCCTTCTGGCATCCATTGATTACTCTGGTTAGCACAAGGTGGCACTACTATATGGAGAGTTTTTTGCCTGTTTACTATGGTTTGATATACTTGTAAAATGGCAGACTCTGGAGTTTAAGATTTGTTGATTGTGGCTCAACTTTGTTGCCACATTCCTGAGCAAAAAAAAAAAAATATTTTTAACCGAGTATTTTTTTTTATTCAGATGAGAACCAATCCAGAAACTTATATCTCTTGATCTTACTGCTCTTACTATATTCATTATTTAGAAGATTGTGTGGTGTTTAAGCACCAAAAATACAATTTATGCACAACTGGTTTTATTCAAGTCAACAGACTGAGATAATCCCTTTTCATTTCTTTAACGGGATAATTGGTCTAGGGATCTCTAGATCTTAATTTCATCACAAAATTTTACATGGTTGAAGAACGATTGACTGAGACATAAACAACAAATTAAGTTTGCTAATCATTGTAAGTATTGTGTGTTACATTAATGAAATGTTTAAATTACCAAGAAGTCATTTTCTTGTATAATAAATTAACTTCCAAATCTCATAGGTGAGATGATACTATGCATATTAAAATATGTAAATTTTTGAGTATAATGGGGGGGGGTGTGACAAAGATTAAACATTGTATATTTGAGTAATTGTAAAAAATTTCTCAGGATGTTTGTGCTAAATGCAATTTATCATGTCTATGTTTTAAAAAAAATAAAAAGGTTTTTCATTTATGAATCATATCAAAAATTAACCCTATTCAAACACATATGGAGTATTCAGATTCCATATATATATATATTTCAATTTTTTCAATACATTTAATTTCTTCTTTTAAAAACTTAAGAAGTTGGTGAATGTTTAAGAGGTTATTAAAAATATATATATATAAAGGTTGATATGAAGATTTTCACAGGTTACAGATATAACATTTTTTTGGGTTCACCCATGTATAATTTTTATTATAATGAACCCCAATAATATATCATTTATATATATATAGTAAATATATTATGGAGCAAATTTTTTTGGGGAAAAAAGTACTAATGTATAAGACAAAGATATTATTAAATATTCGGATATGTTTATGTAGCAAGAAATCCAACAGGTATTAAAAGGCTGCTTATGCCAAATTCTCCAAAAATATGATACCAATTTTCATTGGTCTATTAAATCATGGACAGATAAAAGAGAAAATATTGATTGTAATACATTAGAAAAAGTGTTGGGCTTGTCCTGAGATTTTTAATCTAATGCTTGAATATCCTAGCACCTCACTGAGGATGCCAGTAGCAGAAACTGGTATGGGGTTGGGGATAATCTGCAATGCTTGTTAAGAGCTTATTTTGCAAGCTTTATATATAACAATGATTATAATCTAATATTCGGAACAATTAGGTTTTTCATCTGAACTTCAATACAAATTTTTAATGACTGTTTTTAAACAAATTCATATTATATATGAATTTGTCTAAAAATAAGCTAAATTTTTAAATTTGTGATTGAAAGACGAGATTAATCTCAAAAGAAAGGAAATGCTGTCTGATATTTGAAACAATGTGTATTATTTTATGAGGATATTCCACTATCAATGCCATTCAAATGAGTTATATTTATTTAATGTTGTTTTTTTTTTTTTAAACAAAGAACATTTTATTATTATTGTGGCAGTAATCACAAGTGATAGGAGCTCTTAGAAAGGTCTTCTACTTATTACATTTTTGTGGCAAAACATTGCCTTATGAATACATTTTTTATTTACAATTATATATAAACAAGAGGAAGTTCTTTTTATGAACTCTTTTTTGTCACATGTATTTGCTGATCTTTTCATGAGTTTTTTTATTTGAAAATCAATTATTAAATATAGATAGATTTAAAAAAAACCTATTTGATTCACATAAATAATTGATATGTAAATTATATGGCCCTATTGAATTTGATGCTTTGCTTATTTTTCTTAATGAAAGGCATTGTAATATAAATTTTGCCATGGAAATTGGAAATAATAAAACTTTCTTTTCAAAATATTTCAATTGCTAGAAAGCCTAATGGCATTTTGTCACATTCTATTTTAAAAATTCTACCCAAAAACATTTCAAATTTTAATTCCCACTCATACAGTAAACACATTGTAAAGGATGCTTTATATAGTATTGATGGTAAGAAAAAGAAAATGGAAGTGAAAAATCAGATTTGTTTTACCTTATATTAAAAGAATCAATGATAAAACCAGCAGATAACTGTTTAGGTTCAACATTAACCATTTTTTTCCTTTATTAGGCTAGAAGTCATGAAATTCAATTTGCATCTCTATTGAAAGGTTTTGCTAACCTTTTTTTTTTCAAGCATTAAAATTCAATCCTCAAAAATCAGCGGTTTGGAGAATCAGTTCTGACAAGAAAATTAACATCAAATTTACTGCCAAACCACAAAAATTCCCCGGCTTCTCAATACACAAATCACATAGTGCTATGTCCAAAGAAATTAAAGACTCTATTATACTGTCCACAGATAGAATCACCGGTACGCTTGCCAAAGTATACCTCTCTTTACAAGGCAAAGTGGCACTTATGAATATGAAAATAATGAGCAAAATTAATTATTACCTCCCAATCATCAAAATAACAAATACCTTTATTAAAAAAAGAAACTCCCTAAGTGCCAGACTATTTTGGGATGGGAAAATAGCTGCCATCAGCATCCAGAAGATGCAACAACATAGAAGATTAAAGGCATGTCGTTTCACTCCATCCGAGCCTTCTATCTCCAGAAATCTCACACCTTAATCACTAATCTTATCAAAAGACATGGGCATAAACAATTCACAGACACTGTCTCCCCAACAGATCGGCCACCTCCTACAAAAAAGATCTGGATAAACACCATTATTGAACTACTTGACACCCACATGTCATTCACAAAGAAACTATTAGATAAGAAACTTAAAATCTGGGATGCATACGAACTCCTCAACCAAAAGGTTAAAACTGGTGACTCGAAACTTGACATTACCAATAAAAGAATCACATCACTTTTTAAGTTCTGGAATATGGAACCTAAGTATCTTGACCTTATAATAAAAATCAACCTTGAGGCAATGCCTACCAACACTTTTCTATTCTATAAAAGATAAATGACTAAAATAGATCCAATCTGCATCAACTGCAAGAGACAAGAAGAAAAATTTCACCACATTATACTCAATTGTACAGGACTGGGAAATATCAGGAAAATTATCTTTGACCACTCAAAAATTGATTACTACAAAATTATTTCCATAAAAGACTGCTTAAAAACCAGAACAATAGCAGTGATTAGACTCTTGATATTCTTAACATACGCTATTTGGACAGTTAGTTGCATGAAAATTTTCACAATGCTGCACCTGAATAAGGACACTTATTTCATACAAAAAGTAATCAAAATGAAGAAAAGAGATGAAATCCTAGCTTCAAAAGCCTGGTTCGAAGACACATGGAACCTTTTCACTATACCACAACTGCCTAGGACCTAATGCTTCAAATTCAACTCATCACATAAGACACCCCAGGAAAATATCAACACAACAAGCAACAAAACACACTTAGGATCTTCAATACAGATACACAACCATTGAAACAAAGAATTAACCCCCCTTTCTAACTCCCTACTAATCAACATATAACAATAGTAGCAATAATAAATTTATATTTTGAAGGAAAAAAAATTCACGTATTTTTTCCCTAATATTTTAATTCAAAAAAATTCTGAAGATGTCAGGATAATTGAAAATGCAAGAATTTCAAAGTACGGTAGGCTCCACAATAATGAGAACCCATTGTATTCTTGGCAATCTTGAATTTTGCGATATTATTTCAAGGCAATATTACAAATGACTAAAAACTTAATTTTTTGGAAAGTTTATCATTATTTTTGCATTAAAATTGTATGATACTTATTAGGAATTAAGAATATATATTAGTACATATTTATTTTTTGCAGAAGTGTTTCATTTTTAAAAATAAAAGATATTTTTCTGAATAATGTTACTATGGAAATTACAGTAGTGGTAAATACTAACTGTTTAGAAAATATTGTCACTAATAATCTGTTAGAAAAAATAGCAATACATAAAAATTACTAAAAAAATTGAACTTTTAAAGCATAAATTGATGAATTGACTAGATGTTAACAATTATTAGTTCACATTTTAAAAACAAACACTAAACAAAAAAGATTTCATTAATTATTCCAAATTTAATCTGCTCCTCTCAAAGTTGAATGATGAAACAGTGCTTTCCTTTGATTAAAATTTAATTTCAAAAATAATTCTAATAGTCAAATGTGATTTTTTAGGATTTATTTAATTTTTAAACAATATCTACCAAATGAAATCAAATATATTCTGATATTTAATAATGTTTTAATATTAAAATCAAAGTTGAAAGCTTATAGTAAGTGAGAATTAAAGAAAACTGTCAGAATATAGGAGGGTTCAAATTTCCCTTTTCACATGCACAAAATGTGATTTTTTTCCACGCTTTTTAAATGACCATATATTTTTACAACATTAAGCTGTTTATAAAGTTTATTTTTTCCAATGCCAAGCAGTTGTGTGGGTAAATCAAGTAGATATAATACTGCAAAAGTTAGAGAACATAAATGCTTTTAGTAAAACATCAATTATATCAACTTTTATATCATTTTTTAGATATTGTCCACATTCTTGATTTTCATATCAATAAAATGCTAACTAGATTGGGAAAATATGATTTATAAACTATGAAAGAGTCTGTTGAAATTCTCAAAAGTTCTAATATCTTAAACAAATTTGAAGAAATTCAGTACATTTCAGCCTTACGGAGGCCCATTATTTTATCACTTTTTTCTCCCTCTAGAAAATTTTTTAAACGTTTGTTGAATATAAGACAAATACAAAAATTTTGTTAACAGAAACAGATTGTACTTTACTGCTATCTAGAATAAGAAAATGAGTAATTACCAAATACATAGGAAATTCCTATTTTTAATATTTGAATCTCTACTATTAATGGAAGTCTGGCATTTAAAACTGGAAATAATGCAATGCTAAGGATAGGGATTTATATATATATATATATATATATATATATATATATATATATACTATATATATATATATAAATATGGAAATAATGCAATGCTAAGGATACAAGATTATTCTAGCTTACACAAGATGTTTTGCAGGTTGCTTGGTAGTTTTTTGGCAAATTTTGTTAACCTTTCTTCCACTACAACTAAACAACTATCTAAAAAGTTTATGATAAAAGAACTTTACTTGACATAATTTTTCAAGGCAGTATAATCTTGGCAATTATTAAACAATGACAACTTATTTCTGTGGAAAGGACTTCTGTGTCTGAGGATTAAAGTTTTTTTAAAGAATTTAAATAGAATTCTTTGACTGTAGAACAGAAAGGGTTTTTTTAAGGTGAAGGGTTGATATAAGATATATGCCCAAAATTTATTTAATGTGATCTCTTAAATATATTTTTTTTTGTTATAATAACTTTAATACAATAACTACATATGTTTAAAAAAATTGAGATTTATTTTAACAAAATAATATTATTAAATCAGTAAATTTTATATAAATTAAAAATAAAAATAAATTGACATTTATTTATTTTATATTTTATTATTTCAATTATCTATAGAAATGTAAAGGCTTTTAATAAAAAGTTGCAAACAAATTAAAAATATGCTTTTTAAATTTATTGAAAACTGAGAAAAAGTTGGGGGGAGGGGATCAAGTCCTTTCTAAAGTAAAAAAAATGGAGAAGATATTGGTTACTTTAACACTGAATTATATGAATTAACATGCAGAGATAAGACATGACTGTTGTTATCATCATCATCATTATTAATATTAATAATAATAATATTATTATTTTTAATAAAGTAAAAAAGTTGCATTGGAATCAGAATTTGTTCCAAAAATCACAGACTAAAAATAATGTACGTATATTTATATAATGTATTTCTAGCTCTGAATATGGAACTAACCAAAGTAGATAACCAACAGAGGCAGTGAATATGGAAAAATGATATAGCTATTTGTAGCACAAATAACTTTGAAATACAATGCATGAGACTTATTTCTCATGTCTTGTTAGATAATAAAAAAAAATTATGCCGAAAAGAAAAGTTGTCTCTATCAGATAGATTTTGTTTTTGTGAAAAAGATAAAGTTTTTTTTATATCATTAAATAAACTGAAACAAAACTTACATAGACTATATAACAGTAAATAAAAAATAAATATATATTATCAATATAAGATGGAAAATATCAGCCAAATAACTATAATGAATAACAACTCTTTAAGTAAGAGCTAATTTATATTTATGATATCAAATAAATTTAACTTCAAAAGTAATAAAAAACTTATGCTTCATATGTATAAATCCATGCTTGCATTATTTAGACACATTATTACTAGTTATAATTTAAATAAATCATATGGAGATTTATTTGCAATGAATAAAGTAACTATCTACAGGCAAACTTATCCCATTGCAGTCTTGCCATTTTTGAATAAGAAGAATTTAAAGGTTTGTTTACTTGCTCCAATCTCTAGTAAATAATACCTAAATATCTATTACTGACTAATAACTGAATAGCTAGCCCAGATGACTATATGTCAGCTGTCTAAAAAAAAAAAAACATGCCAGTTTGTAATCTAAAACAATTTCCAAATTTTTTCTAGCCCAGATATAAATCTGAAGTTGTTGACATAACAAGCAGATGCACTAACCAATACACTAGTCAGACTATAAAAAATTTATAATATAAAATATTATTGTTTTCAAAATTTACCATGCTTCATTTAAAAATCTTAACTAACAGACACAAAAATACAATATCAATCTACTTGACTTGTTTTGATAAAATTTGAATTACTGTAGCAGAAAATAGAATTAGATTATCAATGTTATGAATATAGCCTTCTGAGTTATTTTGTTATAAAACTAATTTCCTATAAATTATTTGGTTAATGTTTGTAACAGTATGTTTTATAGGTATATGACAATCAACTATGTTTTTGGCATTACCGATGTGCCATTGCTATGTGTAATTGTTTTCATTTATTGATTATTTATAATTGTAACGATCCGGAGAAAGGTACTTACCGTAAACTGCACTACGGGGCGCCATCTAGGCATTTGAACCTAGAAAAATTTATAAAGTAGGCAGATACGTCAGTCAAAAAAAAAAATTTTTTTTTTTTTTTTTAAATTTTGATTCCGGTCGTTAGCCCTTGTCACTAGCTCAGTGGAATAGCAGAGATTAAATAATATAATATCTTATCTAATTAGATTTCAACATTAAAAAATAAATAAAATAAGCCACTGCCAGTAATTAACATACAAACATTTATTTATGCACATATATATAAGATTTAAAATTATTTTAGTATTAGTTTACATTTTAACATTTAATATTATTTTTAACTTTGATTTTTGACTTTAATTTACCTTTAATTACTATTATATTCTAATTTTACATTTTTAATTAAGTTCGCACAGATAAATTTAGGAAAGCTTGTTTATAATATTGAATATAGATCGGTTACATAGATTTCAGGTCAACAACATTTCAAAGTAAACATAAACGATCAAAATACAAAATTATTGATTACTGACAATTGCGGAGGGAAATTTCTACTAACCCAATAGTATTCATCATAAGATACTCGCATTGTCACCAATAACTTAAAAGACATCCGAATAAATACATTTTAGATACTCACCGTAAGGTATCATTATTTATCGAATGTCTATATATCTTGATCAAATATGAAAACGCAAAACATAGTTAACCGATAAACAATCCATGCAAGCGTCTATAAACAACTTAAGTTTAATGCATTTTTATTTAGGGTCAAGCATGAATAGACCACATAGATTTGCATTTGAAAATAAAATATTCTATCCCTATTTAACCTTAGGCTAAAATTCGCAGTCAAACTGGCATCAATCCATCTGATACATCGATGTATTCAATGTAATACGGAATACGGCAGCACCAAAAAGATTAAGAGAAGATATTGACTCTTATTAGATAAGAATATTACTTCTATCTAACGAGAAGAACAATAAAAAAACTCCATAGAAAGGAACTGCACTCTCGTCTTATAATTCCTTCCATAGGCAAAATGGAGTGTCACGTATGAAGCTGATTCTGCCCGTAGCTGAATCAATATTACATCTACTAATCACACCAATATATCCCATCCATTGACCCAATTTAACCACGAAACAAATAACCTAAGATTACCCTCCCCTAATATAACTTTACAAATCTATACAGCCATTCACGACCGACTTAAGTTTAACATTTATATAATTTAACTTAACGGAAAACAGAAATCATAATAAAACTTAAAGAACAAAAAAGTAAATAAATAAATGGAAATGATTTTAAATATATATATAAAAAAAAAATACATCAAATAACATTATTAATAAATTAAATTGGTCAGATAGGATAAGATTGCAATCATTTAACTCTGGAAAGTTTAATTTAATGTTCATTTTTTATAAAGTTCTTACGGTTTAAAATGTTCATCTTTTACAGTTGCTTCCATGAACGTGAATTCCCACGCCGTCCTAAGATTGGTATTCTGTTGGCCGATTTATTTAGCCATCCAGAGGTTTTTTGCTTTAACTGGTCCTCAATGTAGAAAAACGATAGTTCATTTCTTTTTCTTTCTTAGCAAAGCTGAAGGGATTGAATCGTGCGTCTTTTTTTCAATCCCTTCTCCTTCACTTCCGCACTAACACAACTCTCTCACATCGTAATAATCATTCACTAGTCACTGATTAATAATTTCCAAATTTTCCTTTTATACGTATTCGAAGGATTGACTTAACATTACGTCATCGATGAGATGATCCTTTTCGTTGAGGTCCGATTCCATAGGGATTTCTTCTTATTTGCTAACAGTTTCTATTGTTTTCTTATCTGACCGGTGTTTTTACATTTAAATGCCGAAGGCTGGTTTACATTTAACTAATTAACAATCATTTCCATTTCTGATTAATTAACCTGTTTTCCAAATCAAAAATATATTTAAAGATAAATTTAAAGATATAATTTCATCTCCAAATCTTTTTTAAAATTTAGTTTTAAAATACTTTTTCTTTAATAAAGTTTTATTTTAATAATTTTTCATTATCTGTGCGATTTAATTAATATATAAGAGTTTAAGATGATATTTAATTTCAATTTTTAATTCTTAAAGAAAATTTTTAAATGCGAACTTTTTAATTTACTTTCATGTTTAATAAATTTAAAAAAAAAAAAAACAATGTAACGAACGTCTATGCTCGTTACATAATATTATTGGATTTTTACTTTCCTCCTCTCCATTTTTCTTGCTGTTTCTATTTGTTTTTGTTTTTTAATGTCTTATTACAAATATCTATATTGAGTAACAGTGTTAGAGGATGTAAAGAAAAGTTATAAAGGAGAAAGCAAGATGAATGGAATACACTGAAAATAATTAAAAGATACTAACCTTTCTTATAAAGAATTCTTAAACAAAGAAAGTTGAAACTCAGTATAGATTTCACTATATAATGAGTGATAATCATTAGATGAAATGGATTATATACATCAATAGATATTATATAATCAATAGTTATGCACTTAAACAGTAAAGTAGACCAAATCTAAACCTATTGTTTTTTTAATGGAATTAAGAGATTTTACTTCTCTAGGATCCAAAAATAAAAATATTGTTGCAAGTGCTTAAAATGTTTTTTAATTTGAGACCCAAAAAACTTACCTGCTCTATCATTAATGACATTTGATCATAGGTATGTGAACACAGATATAATTTCAACCTACTTGAGGAAATTCAATCATAAACTATTGCTATATCATATACAAAGTATGAATAAGCAGAATATTATTCATATGATCAAATATCACCTAGTTAGCAGATAATAACATTTCCTATTGCAATTTAATGAATATATATAATATCTTTAGTGAAATAGATTGATTTGACAATTTTTAAAGCTATGTGAAATTCCTATAATCTTGATTAGATTTATTAATGTCTCTTGTTTATATGACTTAATACAGTAATTCTAACTCGTAAGCATATTCCTTCTAATATTTATTACAAGGTAAAAGCCTAAAATTTAAATCACCCTAGGTTTTGAACCTAAGCCAATCTGCTTGAATAATTATATAAATTTGAGTCTGGGCCATTAACTATATATTTTAGTAATTTCAGTTTTTTTCTATCAATAAGGTCCCTTTTTTTCTTTCCTTAGCTAAAAATGATTTATTTGAAATTAGGTTTTTTTTTTTTTTGCCACTAGGGAATTGCGTTCAGTCTCTATCAATTAATCTAAATATTTATATTATTTATCTAGCTGTTCTTTTTTTTCCTTTCCCTATTATTCTATCCGAAAGTATATCAATTCAAATTTTATTTAGAAATATAAAATGACATTTCCTACATTTTTTTTAAAAATTTAATTTTTATTTACTATTCGAGTAATGCAATTAGAAAATGTAAATATCTTTGATAGTGAATTAAACCAATTCTCAAAAGCATCGTTGTCATTAATTCAAAATGACATATTTTTTTGCTTAGATAAAAACAAAACTTTATTATTAATAATTTTACTATTACTACTATTTTTATTTAAATTACACGTCACTAAAAATAGTTCTTTCTATCTTTTTTTGCCATTAAAGAAAAAAATAAATTAAAATGTACATCAGTTCAACACAATGTATAGCTAAAAGTAAACTAGTTTCTAGTATTTAAAAATCAATAATCTTTCAGAAAGTAAACTCCTTAATTAATTCCGGTGGGTTTTTAGTAAGAGCATTTGCAATAAAGTAAAGATAAACAATAAATTCAGTATCTGGAAGATATACTGTCACCTGAAATAAAGTTATCACATTATAATGGTGGTGGTGTTTTTTTTTTTTTTGGATGAACACATCCATTACATTGAACTCAAAGCTGGGGGGGATATAAAGTGCGCACAAATTGTTTACTATACAAAAGTACTAATTAAATAAAGGCATCAAATTAAAATTGAAATAATAATCTTGTAATAATAAAAAAAAGGAAAAGTAATTAAATATATAAAATATCTAAAATAATTATAAACAATGAGAATTGCCAATTCCTCTACAAGTTTTGTGATAAATGCTTAGCCAGAGCCAGCACTTAAAATATCTCCATCAGGAACCTCTCCCCAAACCCCTGACCATGATTTCGTGCTTTGGCACTTCTCAGAGAGGTGTCAGGATAAGTTCAGACACTAGATCTAAAAATACCAACCCAAAGCCAAGCACTTATCTAAAAGTTATCTATTGAGTGGAAAATCTGAAATTTTCAGACATCTACATGCAGATATTTTTGAGTGAGTGCATAGATTATAAACAATTGAAATAAAAAAGGTAAAATAATAATATTTTAAAATAATACATTAAATTAAACAATTGTCTTAATTTACATTACTTACTTACTAATTTTATGGAATATTTATTAATTATGAGGCACAGAGATTTGGAGAAAAAGAATTATGGCTTCTTATTAGCAATGAAGATTTATTATAAGAATCTATTCTCTCTATGAATGATATTTCTGTAGTGTAATTTTCACTACACCACTGTCATACAAGATAGGGGCTGGTTTCTATCCACTTTAACATCCTGTGGAGGCTGTAATCATAAACATATAACCTAAGATATATGAAAAAGATGTATGATTCAATATGTTTCTGATCATATGTTTATGATTACAACTCTCCACAAGGTATTAAAAGCAGATAAAAGTCAATCCCTGTCTTGCATGAGAATGGTGTAGTAAAAATTACACCAGAAAAATATTATTCATTAAGTGAATAATCTCTAATCTAATGAAGGTCTAATAAAAATTAATATTCTATTTTTTTTATATATAGAGAGAATAACGTACTTTATGTTCTTGAAAGAGTTAATAAACGTAATGGACTGCTTACAGATCAAAACACATTGTAAAAGTTGTGAACTTTTGTTTTATAGTCACTTTCATTTTAATAATACTTGTGAGCATAATGACTTAAAGTAACTAGTAATTCTTTTTATGTTATTATGTACATTTAACACATACACACACTAATTTAACTACTATGATATTTTAAACAAATATGTATATAATTCCAATAGGCATGTATACCACCACTCAATTTATTTTTACACTATCCATCTGTGAGCTTTGAGATCAAAAATGTATGCTATAAAAAGCAGGAATTCATTTTGAATTATTAATAGTAAAAATTTCAATTGTGAAGTGATTTTTTTTGTCATTTATTAGTTCTAACTAAATAGTTGGATGTCAGAAGCTATTGGACATTAAAAAACAATACAAACAGTTTGAAGCCAATGAGAAATGATAAGACAAAGCCAATGCATATTGTACAAAAAAAAAACACCACTGTGCTAATTTTCCATACATTGTGAAAACTATAATAAATTTATATATAATTTCTTTACATTTTTATTATTTATTTTTTGTACAATTTTTAAATATTTGTTTCTAAGTAAGCACAAGATAATTATATTTAGTTTTTATTGAAATGTAATACCTTTTTAAAAGTAAATTGGCCAAGTAAAAATTCTTTGATATTTGAAAGAAAATAATAGGAATACCTGCTCTCAAAATTGTTTTTACAATATTTTGTTGATTTTTTTATACATTAAATTTTAATGGTTCAAAAAGGTGTATAAAATAATGTTTTTTAAAGATGTATATCAAAAA
Organism: Epiperipatus broadwayi; assembly: GCA_028023455.1. NCBI lineage: Eukaryota > Metazoa > Onychophora > Udeonychophora > Euonychophora > Peripatidae > Epiperipatus > Epiperipatus broadwayi. The sequence goes on along the minus strand of JAQFVV010000913.1, from coordinate 61,809 downwards.
TATTAATTTTGGGAAGAATCATTATTTATTCAGACAAATATACTTTTTTAGCCTAAATATTAAGATCAATTCTTTTATTTTTGACAAATTATTAATACATTTTTTTCTTTTAGACTAATTTTGTTTATTGAATTCAGGTCTTCAACAATATCTGTAAAACCTAAAAAGATAAAACAGAAAATAAGTACAATTAAAAAACTTCTAAAAATAAATGTTGATGAGTGGTTAAATGTATTACTTACAGCAATGTTTAAAGGATTTAAAATCCTAAAGATGATTCATATATAAAGAAGTGGAAACATTGAAAGTTTAATAATAAGAACTACAAAAGCAAAAAAAAAAAAAAATTAAGTAGAAGTAAAGCAATATTTTGCAGCAAAAGAGAAATTAAATCTATTGAACAAATTGTTGATAAAACTAATTTTTCATAAATATAATTAATTTTTAAGAATATATTTGTTATTACCATTAAAAGTTGTAATGCCAACAAAGTTTTTCAAAATTGAAGAAAATAAAACGTTATTTATCTTTAATATCTCAAGAGAGAATTTCTATTTTGTTAACAAAAGTGAAATACATTACATGATCACTATCTCATACTAGCACATAATTGTTATTAAACAAGACAAAACTATCTCCATACAGTAGTGCAACCCTGTGGCAATCAGAGTAAGATCTAGGTGCAGTGCTCTCAGATTCAAGGCTCCTCACTGATGATGGCCACAAGCCAGAAACTAGTCTGGGGATGTTGGATGAGTAGGCACTAGACAGGGATTTTATGCACAACCCTTCTGGCATCCATTGATTACTCTGATTGGCACAGGGTGGCACTACTATATGGAGAGAGTTTTGCCTTGTTTAAAAGTGAAATATTGAAAAATTAGATTTAAGTAATATAAATAATAAAAGAAGTTAGTTTAAAGATCAGAAAAGTTATACTATTGTAATAAACATGTTAAAAATATTTTTTTGCAGCTATTCATTATTCTTGTTATTAATGTAATATGGTATATATATATATTCTTCATGAAAATGATTGTTATAGTACTTCTGGCTCTATAGGCTTAAATTTACAGTTAGGCCATTGAAGAGGTACTGAACAGTGGCTGGGAAAATAGAATTATTGCTTTGTGAGAAATTCTGAATATTAGAACTTTTAATTACTTTTGGTAATGATTAAATGAAAAACCCAATGATGAATTATCATTGATGGTGATTATATTTTTTTTATTGCAGAACTCTTTACAAGTGCCTCATTTTAAGAACACACTTGTCTGGTTTTCAAACCCTGGAGAATCTTACACAATTTTGCAGAAAAGGTGAGTCAGAATCTTTTTCTCTAATTAGATCACTATTTTTTCTTCAATGGAAAACTTCTAAGATTGACAGACAAATTTTTAATCATCTGCAAAGATATGAAAACACCTGTTTGAATACCAGACAAGTGTATGTATAAAGAGTTTTATGACCAAAAAATATGATCATCATCAGTAATAATTTGTCATTCTTTTTCATTTAATTTTTACCAAAACTTAATATAAGCTCTAATTTAAAAAATCATCACAAAACAATAATTTTATTTGTTTTGTTGTTTTTTAAAAGAGATAGAAAGAAAGAAAAATATATAATTTCCTGTAAAACAACTATCAAAAAATATTTAAAAATTTATTCTATATATATGTTGATATGTCAAATTACTTTTATTTATTGTCTGATTTCTAATCCAAGCTTTTTTTTTTCTATGTGGAAAAATGTATTATTTAATTTGTGTGACGTTTTTACAATTTTTTTTTATTGAATATAATATTTTTTCCTTAATATTGTAGTTTAAACTTTCTCCCTTAAGCTATTAATTTGTTAATTGATTAAAATTTTAAGATGTCTTTTTTATATATATATTAAGATTTAAATATATGCATAACAATTTTCAAATCGGATCTACTCTGACAACTAGCAATTTTTTAAAGAATTTATTTATATAAAAGCATTATATACAATTTATTCGTAATAAACAATTTATTTAATTTTATATCTCTGCTTTCAATGTATAAAAATATATTTATTGTCCTAAAACAAAGGTTTTAACAGGTAATAGAAATAAAAGATATATTGTTTGGGTTAATCTATATATAATTAGGAATACTATTGCATCACTATTTCATTGGGTCACATCAGCTATCAATTAGATAGTGACATTTTTTTTTATAAATAAAAAAAACATTGTAGAAGTACTGAAAGCAGTAACATAGGTAACAAAATTAAAGATTCAAATAATAAAAAAAATACATATTTTTAAAATATGAAAATGGAGAGTTGAAATTAGATGGGAAAATTTATATAAATCAGCAGATATTCTGATTAATTGGATTTAAAATGTTTCAAAATAACTTTTCTGATTTACTTTGATGGAGAGTGTCATATTTGGATAAGATTCTAGTATCTTAAAAATCTATATTATGGCCAGTACCTATAACATGGATAGAAGTGTGATGAAATGCCATATTGCATTAGCATGATCATATCTCTTAGCACTGATGTTATAAAAGGAACTATTGTGTTTGACTAAATTGCAGAGTTCAGACTCAAAACAACAGTAATATCAAAAAATATGAACATTCACAAAATACAGTTGTACATAGATAAACATAGTTAATTCTGTGCTGGTCATACCGAATGACTGAACTCACTTCCAGCTGTATATATTAGTTTGCCTTGAGTCTGCCATGGTCATACCAGCTTCCAGTCCTATCATGGACTTGCCTCACTGTGTAGATGTAGAGCATGCTCAGTCATTCAGATAGTCAAACATTCTCTCTCTTAAGAGTATGTACTGTGATTTAGGTTAGACAGACATTTCAGGCTTACCTTAAAAAAGGCTGACTATTTATTGCCAGATTCCATACCATACTGGCATCAATCAGATTCAGAGAGCCTAACCTATGGTAGGATTTTATACACATATTTACACATTGGTCTGTACTTATTTTTTAACTTTTGGCCATGTTTACACATTGTTTTTCCACCTGTTTACACATTGGTTAGCAGCAATACATGGTCAATCCAATCAGATAAGAAAAGACTCTGGACCAGTCCACTTCTGAATGCAAGTTAGATATAACAGGAACTAATATTGGATATATTCTAAAATGTTAATACATAAGAACAACATATACTATTAACCAAAAAATTGGTAACATTCTCTCCACACCTATGGAGTCAATCTCTTTGAAGACTAAGGAATTTATCAAATCCCATATAGAGCTTCTTAGGTGGATAATGATGAATTATTACATTAGCACTCAAATAGTTAAACATGCCAATGCAGTAAGGCAGTGATCATTATCTTTTCTGTTCCTCCATTTTATGAAGATTTTTCAAACACCAAGATCCTACCCAGTTGTGACACTGTTTACCAAAAAAAAAACTTAAAGAAGCTATTCATTCTCCATTTTCATATTTTAAACATTTCTATTATCTTTTAAATTTTTGATCTTGTTTTATGTGTTTGTTGCTTGCAAAAAGTTTTTTAAAATCATATTTATTACCAAATTGATGATAGGTATTAACTGACTATTTATAATAGGTATATAGATAGATCACTGGATTGATTGCTAGATAATCATATAGGCAGTCAGCCAAAAAATAGATATATAGATACATAGATAGATGGATGGATGGATGGATAGATAGATAGCCATATAAACAGAAAGCCAGTCAAACAGATACTAGATAGATAGTAGTTAAATAGATAGGTATATGGATAAATAGATAGATAGACAGATAAACATATAGACAAATATATAGATAGATAGTTAGATAGATAAATAGAGGGAAAGGTAGATAGATAATAATAGGTAAATAGATAGATAATCTATGAAATACAAAAGTTGTCTAGTTTATATCTATATTTAAAGTTTCTATCAAATCCATTAAGAATTGAACAGTTTCTACTTCAAACTTTAAGCCTTACAAATCTCTATGGACAATTAAGGATTTTAAATGCTAAAACATCATAAAAGAGTGCTGATATTTAGTTTTGGACTATAAAATATCACAATTAAAGTAATACCTTACAGAAAGTTTTAGTTACTTTGTGTAAGTGGAAATAATCTGAATAGAAGTACTATTATAATATACAAACTTATTATTTATTCAAATCCTAAATAAGATGAGAGCTCTATACTTCCTACTTTTTATCATTTTTTAAATTTTATAATCACAAATGCTTTTAAAGTATTATTTTGTAATTGCATTACTAATATTTATGTCATTTTTTATTATTTTTAAAGCGATATTATTTTACTTTTTGGTATAATATAGTCGATTCAAACTATCTTTCTCATTACAGTCTATTAAATTAATTTGATCAAAATTAATGATTGAATTGGACTCTGTTCTTAAAAAACTATTTGATAAAAATAATTCTTAATCTAATATTAGCATAATATTTGGTCTGATTTTGAAATCGAACATAAATAATGAATTCAAGTATGCATCATTATATATTACTATTAATTAAATATTGTTTTATTATTAAACTTATTTTTATTCTTCGTTCCCTTGAACCAAGATTGATAATAGACCGTGATTTCATATTTTTACTTATAACTTCAGCAATTGATTTGCAATACTTATATGTGTGCGTTTAGTTAAGATGTCAACATTTTAGAATTGTGGTACCATATAAACAATTATTATACATATGAAGACCAATTTTAGGAATTAAAAAGATAAGCAGGCATTAGCCCTGCTGCAATTAGAGTTACAGATCAATTGCTTGCCGATCTTCTATTTTATTTTTTAAATTTAGCAGACCAGGATTAAAAATGATGATGATATATTTATTTAATTCAGCCAAGATTATCATCTTAAATATATTTTATTATATAAGCTGATTCTCAACATGAAATATATCATCATCATCAACGTGTTGTAACTTCATTTAAAATATTTTCAGAATACAAATCAATTCATAGTTTGGGTTTTCAATAAATAGTTTTAAACACATCCTTTTGACCATTAAATATAATTGTAATATAATATCATGCTGCAAATAGACCCTGATATTATAAACACATATTATATAACTACTACACAACTAAACAATGCAAAACTCTCTCCATACAGTAGTGCCACCCTGTGCCAATTAGAGTAATCAATGGATGCCAGAAGGCAGGTGCATAAAATCCCTATCTAGTGCCTACTCATCCAATATCCCCAGACTAGTTTCTGGCTTGTGGCCATCATCAGTCTGGTGATATTGGATGAGTAGGCACTAGATAGAGATTTTATGCACAAGCCTTCTGGCATCCATTGATTACTCTGATTGGCACAGGGTGGCACTACTGTACGGAGAGAGTTTTACCTTGTTTAATAACAATTATGTGCTAGTATGAGATAGTGATCATGTGATGTTTAGTGGTACTACACAACTATTCATCACATTTTAATTGCAATATATATAAACAATATAAACTACAAACAATATATATAATAAACAAACAAATAAATAAATCGTATATTATAATAAACAAATTTTAGAAGCATTTTCAATTAGTACCATATAATTAAAGTATTTTATTTGTTTTTAATACCTTATGTGGTTTTGGTGCAGTTGGTAGAGTGTCCGACTGAGGATTGAGAGATCAGGTATTCAAACTTCTTATGAACTCTTAAGCCAATAAACATCATATGATCACCATTTCTTATGCTTGCTCATAACTATTATTAAAACATGCAAAAATCTCTATACGTATTGTCACTCAGTGCATGTCAGAGTAATCAATGGATGCCAGAAGACTTGTGCATAAAATCCCCATCTAATGTTTACTCATCCAATATTCCCAGACTAGTTTCTGGCTTGTGGCTTTCATCAGTGAGGAGACTTGGATCTGAGAGCACTGCACCTAGATCTTAGGATCTCAGATTCAAGGCTCCTCACAGATGAAGGCCACAGCTAGAAACTAGTCTGGGGATATTGGATGAGTAAGCACTAGATGGGGATTTTATGCCCAAGCCTTCTGGCATCCATTGATTACTCTGGCTTGCACTGAGTAGAGCAATACATATAGAGAGTTTTGCTTGGTTTTTATGAACTCCTAAGCAATAAAGCCATATGTGATTCTTTTTTGTTTATAATATATATTTCAATGATATTTTAACAATGCATAAAACATAAATAATAAAATGTCAAAATAGATATATTTTATATATTTATTAGGAGTGCAAAGATTAATAATCATATGAAAATCACAATATGAATCACTTAATATTGTAGCAATTAGTTCTTAGTGCATATGCGTGTTCCTGGTAAAAACACTTAGACATATGATTATTTTAAAGTAAACCCAATACATGATCCAACTCTATATTTAATGCCAATTTATATGAATGATAGATTGTAATGAATTCCATTGGCTTAATTATTGTTTAGCATTGCAAGGAAATTACTACCACACAGCTTTAAAAGTAAATAAAAGAAAATGCAAATACTTAATGCTGAGAAATGAAAAAAATGATATCTGATATTGGGCAGATGTAAGATTTGCTAGCTACAGAAAACAAAGTATCTCTTTATTATATTTCACAAGGAAAATAAACTGATAAAAGAAAAAAAAGTGTGATGCTACATGGAACAGGAACGTGGACAGATTAAGAATAAAGAGAATAATATATATATATGCTAAATTCTCTAATAAAAAGCAGATACAATAACTAGGCAATAAGCATTTAGGTGTATATATATATATTGTACCCTTACTTCTCGATGTATAATATAATTTGAAATACGACTAGCTCAATTAAAATTAATGCTTAATTAAAATTTGCATATCTATCTTTAATTTACTTTTATACTATCATATTCTAATTAAATTTATTATCAATTATCAAAATCAATATATTTCTATAGTATGTACTAATTAAATAAGTATTTAACTAAAATCATGAGACTGTGAAGTAAAGTTACAAAGTAATAAGTAGATTTACATTGAGTCAGTATCTTCTAAGACATTGTCTCAATGGCATAAGAATACTGTCACCTCCTTATTAACTTACTACTACCTCCATAGCATTCTTATGGCTTTTAAATAAAATAAATTATCTTTAAATATAATAAAATAAATAAATCTTAACTTTTAATTTTTAAAATATAATTAAATAATCTCAGGTTCCTTTACTAATTTTAAAATAATAATAACCCATGTAAATAAGTATGATATGGGATTTTATATCAAACTTAAATACACCTAACTTATTCTAATAATAATAATACTCAATACAAATCTTAGGGTATAACTTAATCTTATCTATTTCTGTTATATTATTAAGTATTCAATAAATAAACAATCATATGTATATCTTTTATTTTCATATAGCATCTTATTTTGGAATAGATCAAAATCTTATAATTCAATAATCTGTGGCAATAAATAATATTGTACTCTTATATTATGCATTATAATTATCCTATGACCATAATAATATTATATATTAATGTCAATCAATTCTTATAAAATGATATCTGGAAAATATTGTATTTATTTCTAAAATAGTATTAATAAATTCATATTGTGCAAATATTATGTTTGTTCAAATTATCTGCTGTCAAATGCTGTGGTGCAAAATAATGAACTCGACACACTTTTAAAACAAATTAAATAAATTTATTTACATTAACTTTGATTAAGAATTTATTTACAATATTTACAGTTCAACTTATGAAAACAAAGAAAATAAAATTAAGAAAATAATAATAATACAATATGTTTACACTATTATTAACTCATACTCCTATAAGTAATTATACATTCCTTAAAACATTAAAGTATGTTTTATAAAACTCAGACTTTAAATAAATATCAGTGAACTTCACTTATTACATAGAAAAATTTATGTAAATAACCTTTATGTAGCATATGTAAACAATTAAACTTTATTAATTAAATTGCTACATCACTTAAGTATTGCTATTATTCATTTTATAATGTATCAGTATGTCTTACTTTATTATCAGCGTTACTTTAATAGCATAATATAGAAACTAATGTATTCTTGTAATGTAATAACAAATAATTGATTATAATTTTATATTTCACTTAATGCAATTCATGCTATATGTTTTTATTAAATATGCATACCATATATGTAGTGTTAAAATAATAATATTTAAATTATTCATCAATTTCAAATTCATACAGCACTATATTAGATAAATTTTATGATTCTTTTCTGTGTGAAATTATTACTTTAATCCATGTGTTATACTACTCCTTCCTAATAAAGTTCTATCTACAAAACATCTTTTAAAACTTATTTAAACTTTCCGGAAAACAATCATCTACTTTACATAAATACTAATTATTCAAAACTATTTACACTTCATCATATTCAGTAAACCTTTAACTCAAACATAAACTTCTACATAAAACTTAACTTAATTTATCCAATAAAATAAAAATAAAATATAGACTTTGAGATCTCTTCCCAACTTGAAATAAAATAATTACTTATATGAATAATAAATATAATTCTAATACTCCAACATAATAAAAATAAAAATCAAAATTTATTTACGAAAGAATCATATAATTATTTCTAAGCTTTTTATGTAATGTTATATCATATTTATATCATAAATTCAAATTATGCATATTTAAATAAACTGTTACTGCCAATATAATGTGTGTGTATTTTTAAAATATTCATACATCCATTCAACAATAACATATCATTCGGTTGATCTAAATAAAAACATATTAAATACATCAAAATTATTATTATCTAATTTTACCATCAATAATGATTTAATGTACAGTCCATCTTCCAATATTCTTCGGAATTACAGCTTCATAGAATAAATCACATTTATACTTACAATCATTCTTTAACATATTACGTTTTATATTAATTATAAGATAAACTTATGCAATTAATTATTATATTACTTTAGTTATAATTTTAAGAAATGTACCTATCTTATTTTTAATAGATTAATAATATTTAACTTTTATATTAGATAAATAAAACAGTTCATATTACGTGACTCCAGCGATGTTTTCTTTTCCACCATAAAGTTTTTTAAAACCTAGGCACATATTCACTAGCACACCATTTCCTGTTTCCGGTCCACCACGTGTTTTTTAAAAGTTTATGAAAAACAAAAACGTTCTTTTTAAACAAAATAAAAGTTAATTTTTCCATAAGAAATAAAACAACTTAAAATAGTTTATAGGATCCTGTTTTAATTCTTTCTAGAATATTATTCAAAGTTATTATTTTAAATTAGTCTATAGTTTATGAAAAATTATCATTTAATTATTTTAAATTGACTGGGACGTCCACATATTATTTGCGCATTCCATAAAATATCCAGGTAAGAATAAACTTCTTTATCTATAAACGACCTGCGTTTAAATTATTTCAATATAATAATTTTATTATATTAAGATTTTTAGCTAATTATATTTCAATTGATTTGCCTTTAAAATCATCAACATTCAGTCTTTTAAACATAAAGACTTAACAAGGCAAGTATTTATAAAACTACTTTCATTTTTAATATCTTTACTTAAGATATATTTTTAAAAATTTATAGCTTGCAAAATACTTTCTTTACACAAAAGTATCTATTCTTTAAAATATCTATTTTCTAATAAGCAATAGTAATTAGCTTTTAAAATTATATACTGTCCAAAATACTACTTTTCTCCATCTTATAATTTTCTGAAATAATCCAGCGTTTGTCATATTTCTAAGGTAAAGTTTCCGATATATTTTCACTATATATGATGTTTCCATGACCATTTGTTTGCAAATTGAGCTTCAATTTAGAGACGGTTGATTGGGAAAAATTAAATTAACACTGCATATCTATTATTTAAAACTTTTAGAGATTATTTATAACGACACTCTTGTAATTTTAAAAAATGATTTTAGAGCGTCTATAAATTTACTTAGCTATTTTTCTAATAGCACAATTAACTTGAAAATTCAATCACGAAGTCCTCCCCTAACAATTGAACTGAGCTTTTATACCGGAAGAAACTTCCCCTTTGATTGGTAGATTAAACAATCAACTTTGTTGGCTTATTTACATATTTACCAACAACACAAAATTAAAAATAAATAATGACTTATTTAATATTTAATATTTATTACATTATTACATTTTTAAAATAATTCTTATCGTTTATTTAAATCTATTAAACACTTTTTAAAAAATATATTATTCTACTTGATTTTAATTTTAACTTTTATAAGACTATTTAAAATACACTAAGTCTTTTTTTATACATTATATTTTTAAAACAATATTTTAAAATCAGATTTAATATTCTACATTAATTTATCTTTATTTTATCTCGTGATAACTCACGTATTATTTATAAATTTTACAACATGATTTTTAAAATAGTTATGCAACTTTATTAGACAACTTCCACGCATGTGTGTGTATAACATCTGTTCTTTATAACACAAGAAACGCTTGCCGTCGTCTAAAAATAAACTAACAATTGCATTTTTTTAAAATAAATATTTTAAAATAAATAAGATATTATAACAGATTTTAAAATAATTATCCAATATTATTAAAATCAAATATCAATCTTCTATTTAAGTACTTACAATAATTAAAATATTTATATTCTCTTATAATATTCTTTTATCAACAATAAATATATGCATTTAATTTTACTTGTCTTTTAAATACTTTTAGCTTTAAATACTTATTTATTAAATATATTCATGCAGTATTGATTATGGCCACCTTTCCCAATTCTATATTATAATCATCATCATTTTAAAATGTCTCTCTCAATATCAGCACAATTTTATATATCAAATACTCATAGATTGCTTTCATTAAATCTTTTGAAATATTACCATAAGCAAAATCAACATCACATATTCAAATATATCCTAAATTTAAAATTTTTAATAGATTAGCACAAAGTTAAATGGTGACCCATACAAAAGGGCACATATTTCCCTCCTTCGAATAAAATTTTAAATTTAACATCTATCTTCATCTTATTTACTCCACATTTATCATCTTCATCTTTCTTATCATTAAACATTATAATAAACTACTTTGACAAAATTTTATAAAGCATTGAAACATCATCTTAAATCTCAATTAGAAAACACTTTTAAATAAAACTACAATGATTTCTTTTACTTTATAAAATAAGTTTCACTTTTCTTTACTCATCTCTTAACTAGGTTACTTTTATTTTCCTAATATTTCTATAAACATTAAATATTTTAACTCTTTTAAATACACTTTTAATAAATTACTGTAAATACATATTCCTATAATTAATACTATATTTTAAACTACTTTATGTATTTTACTCCAAATTTATTGCTAATTTCATCAGCAATTTTATAGATCATTATTTAATAAATCTATATACTTCTCATTTTAAAAGATTAACTTGATCCCTTAAGATTGATCAATTTCATGATCACTACTATAATATAAACTAATCTTTCATAAGATCTACTTACATATACTTTAAATATATGAGTCTTTATACTTTATATCTCTATTACTCAACTTTTATTTAAACATATTTACCTTAATAGCTAATTCCACATTTTATTTTAGTCATTCTGACCAAAATTTATTTCTCCTTAAATTATCATTTACTAATTTTGATAAATAACATCTTACTATACATATTTTATAAACTTTTTCAGCTAAAGCTTTATTTATTCTACTAATTTATCATATATAATAAATTATTTCCTTATATGAACAAAGCAAGTATTTAAACATTACATTAAAATATTTATTTACAACATTTTTACAATTGTAACTCACACTTCAGAAGGAAAGGGAATTAAACTCCTTGCATTATAAGTCCCCTTTTCCCCATCTGGTGTGGTTAACATCAAGGTATTTTCACCTACTCTGAAAGTTGCTAACATAGAAATATCTTATGTTTGTTTTACAAAGCCCAAAAAAAAATAATAATATAATGCCATAACACGTTATCAAACACACATCTTCTTTAAGAATTACCTGTCTTAATTATTATATATCTTCTTCTTTAAATCTAAACTTTAATTCTCTTTCTCCTTTCTTAAATCTCACCTTAACTTTTCCTATCTTCTTACCTTTATTAAGATTATTCTCAAGAAAATCTGTTATAAATTTCTCATGCTTTGGATATTTAAGTCTTACTTTTATCTTGCTTAAATCTTTATTCCAACTAAATTTTCCATTTATAACTTCATCATTAGGTATTAAGTTCCTAATTCCTTCAAATAATATTTCTTTAAAAATATCAGCTTGTACACGAATATTTTTATCATTAATAATACATCTAGATATCACTTCTTGCAGTTTATTCTTAAATTTATTACCACTGATATCTATAATTTTTAATAATTCATGCTCTAACAACTCTAAATACTTTTGCTTTGAAGATTTTGATTTTATCTTCATAAATCTCCCAAATCTCTTATCATCAACATAATATTTCTTAAAATTATTAATTTGGTCTATAGTTCTTTCTCCAACTAACTTTTCATAGGATTTACACATTCCTATCATTTCATTAGTTAATTTAAAATACGCTTTGGGATTTTCCAGTATTTTGCTATATAATTCATTCCTACTATTAATTATTTCAATAGATTTTACAGGAATCTCTTTTTTATTCTGAACTACTTCTTCTTTAATACTTCTAACTTCTTCATTAATATGATTTATATCATTCTTTATTTCACAAATTTCATCTTTTACATCTAAATTATTACTCTCTATTTTCTGATCTAACTTACTATTTTTTACTTGCCATTGGCTAGTAGATTCTTCTATTTGCTCCTTAACACTTTTAATTATGTTTTTTGAAATTTCTTTAAGTTTTCTGTCTAAAAATTCTTCTTTTTTATCATGACTTTTTATTATGTCTATCTTTATAGATTCAAGTACTTCCCCATATTTACCCAATCTTCTATCTAGATTATCCATTCTATCTATCATTACTTTTTCACAATTCTTTATAATTTCAGAATTTTCTTTCATTTCTGCTTTAAAAGAATCAATACTTTCCCTAAAAGATTCAACTTGAATATTATTTTTATTATTCTCCTCCTTTATATTTTCTTTTATTTCTTCTTTTAAAAACTTACTCTCCTCTTTTGTTTCTTTTATATTTATATTCGTTTCTTTCATTTCTTCTCTAAGAGACTTATTCTCCTCTTTCATTACTTCTTTTAAAGAATTTCTTTCCCTTCTCATTTCTTTCATTTCTTCTCTAAATTTTTTATTCTCCTCTTTCATTTCTTCTTTTAAAGACTTCATTTCTTCTACAATTCTAATATTATTTTTATTATTTTCTTGAATCATCATTTCCAAATATTTCTTAAAATTAGACATTGAAAAGTTCTCTACTTCTTTCTTAGTTTTCACTACTTCTTTTCCTCCCATTTTTAAAATTATCTTTTCCTCTTCCTTTATTTCACTATCCATACTTTAGTATTTTCTTATCCTGTTTCTGAATTTGCTAATTTCTCTATCTCTTTACTCTCCACACAACTGTTATCTTCAACAACAAAATTGGACATTTCAACTTCGAGATCTTTATCCCAATTACTCATTTTTATAGTTTTTTTAAAATTCAATTCTATTATTATGCAGTTTTTATCAATATTTTTAAAATAATTATTCCCCATCAACCTTCCCATCTCCACTCAATCCACTTCTACAATTAATCATACAATAATATCCTTGAAAACTCTACACTATTTATTATTAAATAATTGTATAACTTCAAATAACAAAATTGTGTCATATCATTTATTTTCACACCCATGATCCACAGACAATTTGCACATAATATATTATATGAGATATATATTTTAAATATTTTAAGAATTGATATGGTCATATTATACAATAATTATTTACCACATTTCCATAATTTACATATTTATTTACTTATTAAATTAAAATCAACATAGTATTAAATTTCCAAGAATTATATTATAGATACCACATGAAAATATAACAACTTTACTAATAAGATCTTTATTCTACTTTTATAATCAACATCTAATCAATTATAAATATTATTATAAAATACTAATTATTTATGTTTAATAAACATACTAATCACTAACTCCTAAAGTATACATTTTAATACATATACTATTTTTATTAAACAATTATATTTCTCATTTTATTCTACTAACATATATATTATTCCTAAAATTATGTATCCTAATTCTTAATTAAATATCTAAGCCTAAAATGATTAGTTACTAAAATCTTTCTTTTCAATCTATCGGGCCGATAAAATTGTAACTCTAACATATCAATGGCCCATCACGTTGCCGGCGCCAAAATCAACTTACCCAACCATCGGGTTGATAACCAATAGCCGACCACGTTGCGCGCCAAAATCAACTTACCCTTTGTACCCTTACTTCTCGATGTATAATATAATTTGAAATACGACTAGCTCAATTAAAATTAATGCTTAATTAAAATTTGCATATCTATCTTTAATTTACTTTTATACTATCATATTCTAATTAAATTTATTATCAATTATCAAAATCAATATATTTCTATAGTATGTACTAATTAAATAAGTATTTAACTAAAATCATGAGACTGTGAAGTAAAGTTACAAAGTAATAAGTAGATTTACATTGAGTCAGTATCTTCTAAGACATTGTCTCAATGGCATAAGAATACTGTCACCTCCTTATTAACTTACTACTACCTCCATAGCATTCTTATGGCTTTTAAATAAAGTAAATTATCTTTAAATATAATAAAATAAATAAATCTTAACTTTTAATTTTTAAAATATAATTAAATAATCTCAGGTTCCTTTACTAATTTTAAAATAATAATAACCCATGTAAATAAGTATGATATGGGATTTTATATCAAACTTAAATACACCTAACTTATTCTAATAATAATAATACTCAATACAAATCTTAGGGTATAACTTAATCTTATCTATTTCTGTTATATTATTAAGTATTCAATAAATAAACAATCATATGTATATCTTTTATTTTCATATAGCATCTTATTTTGGAATAGATCAAAATCTTATAATTCAATAATCTGTGGCAATAAATAATATTGTACTCTTATATTATGCATTATAATTTTCCTATGACCATAATAATATTATATATTAATGTCAATCAATTCTTATAAAATGATATCTGGAAAATATTGTATTTATTTCTAAAATAGTATTAATAAATTCATATTGTGCAAATATTATGTTTGTTCAAATTATCTGCTGTCAAATGCTGTGGTGCAAAATAATGAACTCGACACACTTTTAAAAACAAATTAAACAAATTTATTTACATTAACTTTGATTAAGAATTTATTTACAATATTTACAGTTCAACTTATGAAAACAAAGAAAATAAAATTAAGAAAATAATAATAATACAATATGTTTACACTATTATTAACTCATACTCCTATAAGTAATTATACATTCCTTAAAACATTAAAGTATGTTTTATAAAACTCAGACTTTAAATAAATATCAGTGAACTTCACTTATTACATAGAAAAATTTATGTAAATAACCTTTATGTAGCATATGTAAACAATTAAACTTTATTAATTAAATTGCTACATCACTTAAGTATTGCTATTATTCATTTTATAATGTATCAGTATGTCTTACTTTATTATCAGCGTTACTTTAATAGCATAATATAGAAACTAATGTATCCTTGTAATGTAATAACAAATAATTGATTATAATTTTATATTTCACTTAATGCAATTCATGCTATATGTTTTTATTAAATATGCATACCATATATGTACTGTTAAAATAATAATATTTAAATTATTCATCAATTTCAAATTCATAAAGCACTATATTAGATAAATTTTATGATTCTTTTCTGTGTGAAATTATTACTTTAATCCATGTGTTATACTACTCCTTCCTAATAAAGTTCTATCTACAAAACATCTTTTAAAACTTATTTAAACTTTCCGGAAAACAATCATCTACTTTACATAAATACTAATTATTCAAAACTATTTACACTTCATCATATTCAGTAAACCTTTAACTCAAACATAAACTTCTACATAAAACTTAACTTAATTTATCCAATAAAATAAAAATAAAATATAGACTTTGAGATCTCTTCCCAACTTGAAATAAAATAATTACTTATATGAATAATAAATATAATTCTAATACTCCAACATAATAAAAATAAAAATAAAAATTTATTTACGAAAGAATCATATAATTATTTCTAAGCTTTTTATGTAATGTTATATCATATTTATATCATAAATTCAAATTATGCATATTTAAATAAACTGTTACTGCCAATATAATGTGTGTGTATTTTTAAAATATTCATACATCCATTCAACAATAACATATCATTCGGTTGATCTAAATAAAAACATATTAAATACATCAAAATTATTATTATATAATTTTACCATCAATAATGATTTAATGTACAGTCCATCTTCCAATATTCTTCGGAATTACAGCTTCATAGAATAAATCACATTTATACTTACAATCATTCTTTAACATATTACGTTTTATATTAATTATAAGATAAACTTATGCAATTAATTATTATATTACTTTAGTTATAATTTTAAGAAATGTACCTATCTTATTTTTAATAGATTAATAATATTTAACTTTTATATTAGATAAATAAAACAGTTCATATTACGTGACTCCAGCGATGTTTTCTTTTCCACCATAAAGTTTTTTAAAACCTAGGCACATATTCACTAGCACACCATTTCCTGTTTCCGGTCCACCACGTGTTTTTTAAAAGTTTATGAAAAACGAAAACGTTCTTTTTAAACAAAATAAAAGTTAATTTTTCCATAAGAAATAAAACAAATTAAAATAGTTTATAGGATCCTGTTTTAATTCTTTCTAGAATATTATTCAAAGTTATTATTTTAAATTAGTCTATAGTTTATGAAAAATTATCATTTAATTATTTTAAATTGACTGGGACATCCACATATTATTTGCGCATTCCATAAAATATCCAGGTAAGAATAAACTTCTTTATCTATAAACGACCTGCGTTTAAATTATTTCAATATAATAATTTTATTATATTAAGATTTTTAGCTAATTATATTTCAATTGATTTGCCTTTAAAATCATCAACATTCAGTCTTTTAAACATAAAGACTTAACAAGGCAAGTATTTATAAAACTACTTTCATTTTTAATATCTTTACTTAAGATATATTTTTAAAAATTTATAGCTTGCAAAATACTTTCTTTACACAAAAGTATCTATTCTTTAAAATATCTATTTTCTAATAAGCAATAGTAATTAGCTTTTAAAATTATATACTGTCCAAAATACTACTTTTCTCCATCTTATAATTTTCTGAAATAATCCAGCGTTTGTCATATTTCTAAGGTAAAGTTTCCGATATATTTTCACTATATATGATGTTTCCATGACCATTTGTTTGCAAATTGAGCTTCAATTTAGAGATGGTTGATTGGGAAAAATTAAATTAACACTGCATATCTATTATTTAAAACTTTTAGAGATTATTTATAACGACACTCTTGTAATTTTAAAAAATGATTTTAGAGCGTCTATAAATTTACTTAGCTATTTTTCTAATAGCACAATTAACTTGAAAATTCAATCACAGAGTCCTCTCCTAACAATTGAACTGAGCTTTTATACCGGAAGAAACTTCCCATTTGATTGGTAGATTAAACAATCAACTTTGTTGGCTTATTTACATATTTACCAACAACACAAAATTAAAAATAAATAATGACTTATTTAATATTTAATATTTATTACATTATTACATTTTTAAAATAATTCTTATCGTTTATTTAAATCTATTAAACACTTTTTAAAAAAAATATTATTCTACTTGATTTTAATTTTAACTTTTATAAGACTATTTAAAATACACTAAGTCTTTTTTTATACATTATATTTTTAAAACAATATTTTAAAATCAGATTTAATATTCTACATTAATTTATCTTTATTTTATCTCGTGATAACTCACATATTATTTATAAATTTTACAACATGATTTTTAAAATAGTTATGCAACTTTATTAGACAACTTCCACGCATGTGTGTGTATAACATCTGTTCTTTATAACACAAGAAACGCTTGCCATCGTCTAAAAATAAACTAACAATTGCATTTTTTAAAATAAATATTTTAAAATAAATAAGATATTATAACAGATTTTAAAATAATTATCCAATATTATTAAAATCAAATATCAATCTTCTATTTAAGTACTTACAATAATTAAAATATTTATATTCTCTTATAATATTCTTTTATCAACAATAAACATATGCATTTAATTTTACTTGTCTTTTAAATACTTTTAGCTTTAAATACCTATTTATTAAATATATTCATGCAGTATTGATTATGGCCACCTTTCCCAATTCTATATTATAATCATCATCATTTTAAAATGTCTCTCTCAATATCAGCACAATTTTACATATCAAATACTCATAGATTGCTTTCATTAAATCTTTTGAAATATTACCATAAGCAAAATCAACATCACATATTCAAATATATCCTAAATTTAAAATTT
>JAQFVV010000913.1:0-42695 GCA_028023455.1 Epiperipatus broadwayi | reverse complement strand
ATATATATATATATATATTGTAGTTTACCATTGTCTGTTGCCATCCTAACACACTTTCCTCTATCATATTTATTTTAGAGTTTTATCATAAATCTCAATAAGACCTTATATCACACAAGTGAACTTATAAAAAAAAAAAAAAAACTATAAAGAAAACAATTACATGATGCAAAAATGTGATAGGCAGAAATGCCAGGATTGGTATAAAATCATTGAAACATCATGTGATCACCTTTTTTTAATGCTTACACAAACTGTTAAAACAGAAACAAAATTTTCTCCCACAATAATATCACCTAGTCCAAGCTAAAAGTAGTCTGGGAATATTGAATGAGATAGCACTGGACAGGGATTGTAATGCACAATCTTTTCTCATTTATTGATTACTATTGTGGGAAAATTTTTTTGCTATTATTTTTTTGGTAATCATGTTTTAGAAATGATAGTAAAGAACAATCTAATGGATGAAGTACAGATTATATATGACAGAAAAGTATAAATATTTTTATACAAAGAATTAAAGTAGATATTATCCAAGAAAAGTATAAGATGAATATACCTTTGATAGGACTATCAACATGATATTAATGACATTAGAATATAAAATGAAAGAATAATCATAAAGAAAAAAATGCTATTAGATATAGAGAAGCAGAGACTATTGTGAAAATTTTGCAAAAAAATCCAGAATATATATATATATTAAGTATGTGATGTGGCTCCTTTCAGACATCCACTCTCCTTCTTATACAACCAATACACATGACCACATATGTGAAAAAGATTATTGATCTCCAATATACATATTTTATGCTGAACCAGCACTCATCAGTTGGCCCAGATTATCATCTCCCACACATATATACAATCAGTGCTGTTTATATTAAGATAGTAAATCTTCAAACTTTAATGGACAGGCTTCAATATTCTCTACTTTCCAAATCTTCAGCCATCCATATCATTGAAAATCTGATAATGGCATGTTTGCCAATTTTGGTGTCATACCTATGTTGATTATAAGTTATTTTGACCCCTCATATGTAGAACCTTAAGACCATTTAAATACACAGAAGAAGGATGAGGAGAATATAGGCTGAATCAGTAATATTTAAATTTTTATAAATTTCAAAAAAGATGCTTAAATAATTATAACAGTAAAAACTATTTCTGCCCTTCTTAGCCTTAAAAAAGTTAAATTTAATTCTGTTTATACTTGTTGGAGGCAAATATTGCTTCTTACACTATATGCTGTATGAAATGAACAAAATATAATTTATTGACAAATATTAATGTTCTAAAAAAAGTATTAAATGAAAAAAAAAACAGAAATATATTCAAATTCATTACTTTCATTTAATTAATTACAAAGAATTTTGCTTTTTATCATTTTGGTAAACATTTAATCGAAATGAGGCTATTTAATGTGCATGGCTGTCTTATTATAGTTTTTTTTCTTGTATTCAATAAAAACACATAAATTCATGTTTTGTGGATAATGTATTTTTTTAACTTTTTAATTAGATCATTCAACAACTCAACATAGTATTATACAAATCAATCTTTATGTAAATGGGTTGAGAAAAATGCTCAGATATTAAAAACTTTCACCCTCATTTGCTCTGAGCACAAATCTTCAGCGTAGAATTGCAAACATTTTGATTTTCTGGGTGGTATTCATAAGAGAATTAACATTTATTATAGGTAATCACTTCCTATATGAATGAATATGTTTTCACTTGATTTTTTTTAACAATTCATCTTTTTCATAAATGAATATGCTACAGAAGTTGTAATTTTTATGTATATTTTGATATGCTTGGACAGCTAATATAAAAGTGCCTGGATTTTACATTTTCAAATTTGAAAGTTTTGAATTAAAAATATTTTACCTGTATATTCTTTTTCCATCAAATAAAATTTATAAAAATTTCAAATGAAAAATGTAATTTCATATAACATATATAATTTCCTTACAAATCAGAACATATATATAGTATTGCTGTTTGTAATTATATTAATTAAAACGATTAATCTTTAAAATGAGTGCTAAACACATTAGCAGGTTGGAATAAAATTCTTCTATGGCAGTTCTTTTTTAGTTTATTATTTGCATCAATAGAAATTAATAAAGATAGTCTCTGATAGACAAAAAAAAATATTACTATGAAATTAAATCTTCAGCCACTTTTTATCTGAGAGCAATCTTTTGTAAAAATATCAGAAAATGTAAAGGAATTTAATGTTTATATGTCAAAAGTTTATAAAATTTAATATTTCATATTTAAACATGATTATCAGAGTTTTCTTTGTCAGTTAAGTTAATATTTGAACCATAACATATTTGTCGTTTGGAAAAATGACACTTATAATTTAATAAACATAAAAAACATTATTTTAAAATTGCAGATTTAACAATGATTTTTAAAAAATGCTTTATGAATTTTCATTAGAAATATATTCAAAATAATTTTTACATTTCTAAACTTCTTTGTATTATGTTCAACACTTGGTTTAATATCAACAATTCACTGTTTTATTCGACTACAGAGCCATCTACTAAAATATTGAATAATCATTTGAATGCTAGATAATAAATGGCCAGTAAAAACAATAGATAACTTTGAAGTAGAGTAATAGAGTAGAATACTATTTCTAATTTCAACAAAGTCAAGCATTGTTTGCCGAGTGGTTAGCACAGCTGCCTTACAAGCAGTTGTCCTGGGTTTGCTTCCCTGCCGACACTTTTGACACATTAAAAAAAAATTGAAATAACATTAAGGTTTTACTAGTCTAACTATGATTTGACATACTCTAAGTTAGGATTCAGTTCAAATTTTACTTATCCAAAGCTCAAAGATAAAAGTATAAATCTATTCTGAATTTAACACATTTACTTTTACTACACTCTTGGATTAAGATGACTATATATGTACTGATTTTACCAATATAGTATTGTTCCCTGGCCATTGGTCTCAGTAGTTAGATAGGAAATTATACATACTTTTATACCTTTTTTATTAAAACCATTTTGTTCTAATGCTATACTTGATTCTTTTATTGTTTTCCTTCACTTTAAGACAAAAAAAGATAAGCATACTCCAAAATACTTTTTCAACTTATATTCTATGATAGTGACTATATATCATGTTATCTGAGCTATTTCAAATGTGTTGGTTTAAATTTGAAAAAAAAAAGATAACTTTATCTTGAGTGAATTAATCAAAGAATGCCAAAATTGCAAATATATCCACAAAGACAAATATCTGTTTCCCCATCAAAAAAGTGTAAAAAATGATAGTATTATATATAGAGCTCGCAAAACAAGCTCTTAACAAGCTTTGAGAATATCCTCAATCCCAGACTGGTTTCTGCATCTAGTGTCATCAGTGAGGTGCCAGGATATTCATTAAATTAAAAATATTAGGACAAGCCCAGCACTAACGACGCTAGATGCAGAAACCGGTCTGGGGTTGAGGATATTCTCAAAGCTTGTTAAGAGCTTGTTTTGCAAGCTGCTCTATATATAACATTTGTAAATATATAACATCTGACTTGATTTTTTATCATTTTACAATGATAGTATGAACACCCATTTCTGATGCATGAAGATGGGCCACACAAATTTAAACAGCATCTCATACAAATCAATTATCACATTTCGACTTCTATTCGTTGTTTACCAATGTACATTCTTTAAGTCAATGTTACTATAAAGCTTAGGATCTAAGTTAAGGCATAACATCCTCTCTTCTTCTTCCCTTTAAAGATTTCTACCACTCATTATTGAAGCAATCATTTTCTTTCTTATCAGAAACTATGATCAGCATCATCCATTTGCAAATGAGTATGGATATTCAAAATCCAAGAGAAAATTAATAAGATAAACAAAAAATAGTAATAATGATGGAAAGAAAATTCTATGATTCCTATACAAACCAATTTGTGAAATACAAATATATCCACTTTTAAAAATCTGGTCTGTTTATTCTGTTTTTTTATTTTTATAATTTTTAATACTATCTTTTAATATTTTGCACCGCACTTATCTTTTTAAGATAATTGTAGCTCTCTAATGCACCATGTACTCTGCCATATCTCTTCAATGAAAACAAACAATATTAGACTTGTTTAGAAATTCATTGAAATAAACTTTTATAATCTCAAAAGAATCTGCTTCTCCCATAAAAACCAGGCTTAAGTTTACCTAAAAACACTCTTTTAAGAAACCATATATTGTTCATTTATTGCATGTGCTCAACCAATAAAGATGTGACTTTTATAATAGTATCACTTCCAGCAAGTTGAAAAATAGTTTGATTGGCCCTATAACCCTGTCATTGTACTTTTAAAATTTTTACATAGTATCCATAAATGAAAATTTCAAATGTCATTATGTCATATCAATAATATAATATTAACTCATCTATGCACTTTACTGTTCACAATGCTTTAATTACCACTCTCGATAGTTTCGATTGCCCCAGCAATCTTCTTCAGAACTACAACATAATACAATAATGTGGCTAAGTCTCATTTCCACACAATAAATTAGGTAATGTAACAGCTCCCTATAGAGTAATTTATTTGCAGTATTTATTTTCCTGTGATGAAAGTGGTATGTTTTTAATTATTAAAAGCATAAGCACAGTAGGATCTGTCTTACATCTTCCAACTTAAAAAGTCACCAAAATATTTAAATTGACTTTCATTTTCAAGCTGATATTCATCCAAATTAAAAGTTGCTGAAGATTTTTCATCCATCACTGACTGATAAAGAACTTAAGGTTTGGAATAATAATTGTTAAACCAAAATCTATATATGTTGTATTTAAATATTGGATACATTCTATAGATTATCTTTTGAACTGGAAAGTATAGTACAGTGTAATGTCAATCAAAAATCCACTCACTAAGACCATTCTTCACTTCACAAATTAAAGAGAATCAAATTAAATGGATTTACATTCCTATTTTTCTTCCTGGATAGAATAAGGTTTCATTTATTTATCACTAATATCATTCAAACAATTTCTTAAATCTTCTTAAATGCCACATTGTTAGCACATTCTTGGAAAATTTCACATTTTATACTAAAACCATAACCATCTGATATTTAGTTTTTGTAATTAATCAATTTTAAATACAGTTATTATCAATTGACTATTCAACCATAGTAAAATATCGATTTTTTTTATGTTTGGTATCATAAATGTTTTAAAGACATTTTTCATGGTCTTTGAAGATTGTTTTTACATTCAAAATAGCAGTAACAATTTAATTAATTAATACTGGTGAGAATATACCATATCATAATAATGGTATTATCCCCCTCCCCAAAGGATTCCATATTAAAAAAATATTTTCAGTTGTCAGACTAATCCATATATCTATGAGGCTTTTGCTATCTATCGAATTCCTTCATAACTGATGCTAGTTTAGAATAGACACAATGAAAAACAATAACTACTATAAACTTTTATGCAACAGAATAAAGAATGCCATCAAATGAAAAATAATAAGATGTTTGTTGTTATTATGACTTTTATTATGAAAAAAAAAAGATAATGAATTGTTTTATGGAATAAATCATTCCATATGGAATTGGAAAGGCCTAAGAAAAGTGAGTTTGAACAATATAAATTGGAAAATTTTTATATCAGTGAAACTCGTATGAGCTTTAAAGAGATAAAACCAGTGAAGGGAATAACTTGCTGTATTCATGAAAAGGCAAGATGCACACATATAATTTTTTAAAATAAATAATAATGATAATAAGTAGGTTTATTTTAGAATAAAGTGTTATAACAAGTTTTCATCACATTTATAATCTGTAGTTATTTTACAGATAAAGGTTTAAGATAAATGCAAAAAAAGACAAATATTCCATGATTTCTTTCATAAAAAAGAAATAAAAATTGAAAAATGTGAATTAGAAATTAACGTCTACAAATATCTTGATCTTATTGTTAATATAAATAAAAACGTAATAAAGAAAATTACAAAGAAGTTCATAAAATTAAACTTGTATGGTGTGCTTTTGATAAAAATAATTTAATACTCAAATGAAATATACTTATAAGCTTGAAAGAATGATACATGTGTTTTATCAGTATCGCATATTAATCTAAAACTTGGACATGCAACAATTAATAAAGACCTTAATTTGCACTATAAAGTACAGATAATAAGTATTGGATGTAACAACAAGGGATTAAAGGTGAAATGAGGAAAAGAACAAATAGATACTACCGGACATCTTTGAATGAATTAGGAGGCTGAAGTGAATCTGGGCTAAATATGTTACTAAAAAGAATAGCAACATATGGATAGTGAATAGTAATTGTTTGGTAGGTCATAAATGACAAATGGAGTTTTAATTCAAATATGCTTCCATTGCACTAAGCACACAGAGCAGTTATATCTGATGACTAGCAAGAAATAATAATTGGTTACAGCTCTGTGAATATTAATATAGCGGTGGAGAATCAGATTCAAAAACTAAGGTTTCTAAATCAATTCCCAGTTAATTTCAGGTTGATCAATTATTTGCATTTGTTGTTCTCAACTTGTGCACAAATCTCACAATCTGTTGAACCGTTAACCAAATAAGATATCTGTTGCTTAGATATCCCAAGTTTTCTTCAGTGCAAGAATGTCAGTTTAATAAAATGACTACTTTAGACATGAAATCTAATGAATGAATGTAATCATTTATTCCTTTCCACAAAACAAAAAGCTTTCCTCAAATGATATAAAAATTAATTCCAATCTTTTTGTCTATTAATATGCATTTTTATCAAATTGCATATCCTTATATAATTTCCATCTCAGAAGAATAATCAATTGCTTTTCCTTTAACAGCTATATTCCCTATATAAAAAGGCATAATGCAAACTTATGTTTAGACTAATTTAATTAATCACAGATGTACAGCTATGATGTTATTGAAGAAATGCATTTTTAATTTTTTTCTGAACAATAATTTAGATTTAGAAATTGCAGGAGCAGTACAAAGCAGTTGAAAAAATGAGTTTAATAGTTATTTCACTGATCTCTACTGATGGAAAAAATTGGCTTGTTCTATTACACATTCTGAAGAAGAGAGTATATATTGTAAGAAAAGATTACTACTAGATAGTTCATATACAAATATTTATAAGAACAAATTTTTTTTTAGAGATAATGTAGATAAATATAGGAGCTAGAGTAAATCAAACTTGTTTACTTTAGATAAATTTCTGAATGTTGCATTAATAGGAAAGAGGTTACTGCTGAGGCAGGAAAGTAATTCATCTGATGTTCTGGTAATAATGACAGAGTATAAGTTGAAAAACTCAGTTTGATAAAATATTAAGTAGCATTTGGTGAAATTTGAAAAACATTTGGGATAAAATAAATATAACTAGACTTTAGCAATGGGTAACGATAAAAACGATGTAACAGTTGGAAAGAAAATTACGGAGTATTTAGTTAACTGATAATTAGAAGAGTGATAAAATTGTTAGAATAAGGTTTTCAAAAGTTAAATAATATATAAGGTATATGAATACAGACTTTCACACACCCCACCACTCTCCACACTATCTCATAACACTGATACACTTGAACATATATATGTTGAAAAGATAAATAATCACCAATATATGTATTTCATGCTAGACCAGCAATCATCAATTGGTCCAGATTACCATCTCTACTCATATATGCTATAAGTGCTCAGATATATATTAAGATAGCCAAACTTCATACTTTAATGGACAGGCTTCAATCTACTCCACACTCCAACTCTTCAACCGTCCATCCAATTGAAATGTGATGATAAAATGCTCAAAATAGAATTTTAATGTGGTAAGTTATTTTGGGCCTTTAAAGTTTAAGTTAAAATGTAAAGATTTGTAAAACGTTTTGCTTAAAGTCTAGCTTTATATGAAACAGAAACAGGATAATTAGAAAATAAAAAATAATTAGATTAATGGCTTTTGATTTATAGATTTAAAAAATAAATAAAATGTTAAAAAATAGTGTTAGCAATTATAGAGTAGAATAGAAACTGGATTGAACAGATATGTAGAGTTAATTGGATTGTAAAGCATATATTGTAGAGTTTGGGAGTAAGAGAAGTTGCTAAATGTCTAAAGAAAGAGTAGATACAACTATTTTAAAAAGTATAGCAAAATAACAAAATGTCTTGGAGAAGATTGCAAAGTTTATATATGAGACCAATAATATAAGTAATGACTTATTTTATATTGGAGGTTATAATTTTCAATTAAATTTTTATTTTAATATAGTTTCTTACTAATGATTTTTATAGCACAATTATTCTATTAAAATCTATGTATTAGGTAACCGTTATATTTATTCTAGTTGCAGAAGGGTTGAATTTTGACTTGAGTCAGACAAGAGTAAGCAGATAAAATCAACAGTCGGAAATCCATCGGTATAAACTTAGTACAACCCAATTTCATCAACTCGGAAATAATTTGTCAAATGATTTTTATGATTATAAACCGAAGGAGATAGTTCTCAAATGATTTAAAGATTTTGAATCAAATAATTTACTTTATTCATGTTTTAAGTTTACTGATTGAAATATTGTAAATATTTTTAACAAATATTTAAAACAACAAAAACAAATTTATAATATTGTGTTCTATTTATCTTTCTAATCTATATAATGTTCATCTTAGCTTGACACATCAATGAGCATATTTCAATCTTTTATCATAAATCAAACAGTTTGAAATTTGTTTTGGAAAAAGTTTTTGATTTGAAGCTTGAAAACGAAAATAGATTGAAATAAAATTATTATTTATGATTTATCTTTTTGTCATCAAAATATTATTATAATGTTCATAATACAGTAGAGACATCTAGTGTTACTAAGTTTTTATTAGAAGTACTAAAGTGGATTTTATAATCAGATACATAAAGAATAAGATGATATTTATTATCCTATTTATTAAACTAATAAATAGTATTTTTTTAATGTCAATAATTTCAGTAATAATATTTGATTTTATAGCTATAGTAACTGTAACTGTCAAGTTGTGGTTATATATAATAGCATATATAAGTTGTTTGCCATATATTTTGAATTAAGCAAAGCTCTATGATATCCTATTAAAAGAAACTAAACAAATTTATATGTCAAAAAGTAAGCATTACATGATTTTACTACTTAAATCTAATCTCCATTAGATGTTGTGATCTCTATAATCAATTTATGTAAGCATTGAGTATAAATGCCAAAATTTCTATCTAATAGATCTATTTTTGTCAGGTGACATTGTTTTACTCTAATCACAGAGTTACACCATTGTTGTAATGATAGTATATATTATTGATTAATAAATATGGTTATTCACACCATACAAGTATGTAAATATCATCCATATCAATGCATACAAAAAATACTTTGAAATATTGCATAGTAATGAACTGGTTGTTGGTTTTCCATATGAAGTGATACAGATAACTAGATATTTATTTGCATATTTCTATGATTTGATTAACCATTTTTATTGCATATATTTAAGCACATTTTTGTCATATGTCTTTAATATATTATTTGTATCTGAGTGTGTGATTTATAATCACATGTATACTAATTAAATTTTATTTATATATGAAGGATAACATGGACAGTTCTTAGCAGAACTAGGTAAATCTTAGAAATTTTTGTGGTCACAAACAGACTTTCAGTTTTATTTGATAGTTAACACTGAATCAATCAAAATAACAACGAAGACGTTAGATTAATCTGAGTGATGCATTGACTTAAATTTAATTAAAATATGATAGATTTTTTTTATGATTGCAAGGAAGGTGTTACATTCCCATCTAAACCGAGCTCATGGTTAATCTTACCTTTTTAGATATAAATAATATTTTTAGCCTTTATTAATCCACTGCAGATTGGTCTTTCTCTGTCTTTATTATAATATTTCTGGTTCATGACTTTCTTTTTTTTATATCACTCCAGAAAACTTTTGTACTTTTCCATTCATGTCACACATGGTCTGATTCAAAGTCCCCTAATTATTAAAGTAATTTTTATTATACTTATATGTGCCTACACTGATGCATGTACAGATAATAAATATACCATGATTGAACAAATATTGAGAATATGATTATGTCATTATAATCACATGATTACCATTCTTTATGCTTACACAGGCTGTTTTTTACGAGGCAAAACTCTTCATACAGTAGTGCCACTCAATGCAAGCCAGAGTAATCAATGGATGAAGAAAGGTTTGTGCATAAAATCCCTATCTAGTGCCACTCGCTGATGAAAGCCACAAGCTAGAAACTAGTCTGGGGATATTGTATGAGTAGGCTACTTTCTTCCTCCTTTTTTTTTTTTTTTTTTTCTTTTTTATTTTTTTGTTTGTAGGGAGGTTTGGGTTTTTGAAAAAAGAAATTATATTATTATAAAAAAGTAAGAATGTGATGTTGTTGTTTTTAAAAATAAAACCCCAACACAACAAAAAAATGATAATGGATGTTTTAAAAAAAAAAACAAAAAAAAAAAAAAATATTAATATAGAAATTTTTATATTATACAAAAATAAAAAAAGAATAGGATTAGTTTAAAAAAATTTTTTTTTTTTTTTTTTTTTAAAAAATTTTATATTTTTTTAAAAAAAAAAAAGGAGGATGAAGGAGGGATAATTTATTTGAAATATGTAAATGAATGTCCTCCCAAACAAAGATTTTTTATAAAAAAAAAACAAAAAAAAAAAAAAATTTGGGGGGGTTTGAGGGGGAGGAGAGAAAAGGGGTTTTTTGCACAAACCTTCCTGCATACATTAATTACTCTGACTTGTTCTAAATAGTGCTACTGTATGCCATTATAATTTTTTTCATTTATATTATGGAAATTCTATATCTATTATAGGAATTCTATAAATCAATGTTTTGAACGTTAGTTAAATAAATGTTTATTTGTATGTTAATTTTGTTAACTGTAGTTGCACTTTTGGCTGGTGAAGAGAGATTCAATTCAATATATATACAGCATATTACTTGAGAATATTATTATTAATATTTTCCACAATTTTTTTAATAAAGTCAATTTTTTTACCAATAAGAAATAAAGAGGTAAAAATCATTAACAGTACCATTTTAGCAATATGATCAATATTATCACTTGTCATTTCTTGTATTTAAACCCTGATTACATAAAATCATAATTTTTATTTTATTTCATTTAATATATTTTTCTCTTTAAGTCATTTAATTTCATGACACTTTAAATATGGCAAATGGTAAAAAAATGTTCACGTAGCTTAAAAAACTAATGTCAAAACAAAAAAGATCAAAATGTCATAAAAGATCTATATATGTTGTAAGAGATGGCTTACAACCGACCATCACACCTATCCCAGTTTCTTTCACAATGTTTAAATTCAGACCAAGTGGTAGGCAAATAAATTATCCTACATACTTGCTTATACACATGTAGTATATACATATATAAACATACATATAAACTAATATGTTTGAGAAATTAATTCTTATTTTTTTTATTCATTTAATATCATTAACTAAAATAATAATTAATTGACTTATAGAACAGACATAAGCAAAGGTCAAAATTATATGAGGTCAAAATTGTTAAGTGATAGAATTTGGAATAATGAAGATTAAATAATAATAATAATAATAATAATAATAATAATAATAATAATAATAATAATAATAATAATAATAATAATAATAATAATAATAATAATAATAATAATAATAATAATAATAATAATAATAATAATAATAATAATAATAATAATAATAATAATAATAATAATAATAATAATAATAATGTTTTATATATATTTTTGATTAAGTTGTAACAATAGGTTTTAGCTAGCACGAAAGAAACAATAGAGCATTTTTCTTTGCTAGTGGTTTAACAACTGAACTGTCAAGACATAAAAATAGAAAGTCTTTTAATTTTTTGTTTTTTGTTTTTTAAAAAAATATTCAGCATTTAAAAACAGTAAAATCTTAATGTCTATATTTTAAAAGAAGGAAAATGGAAATTTAAACTTCAATTTATAATTACCAGAAATGAACTAATGACATAATTTATTCTACAAGCTGGAATTTATTATTATAGAAATAATGATAAAACAACGTTAAATTACTAGAAATTGACTGTTTTCTTTAAAAGCTGTTTTATATATATTTAAGCCACAATAAATAATAGTCAACTATAAAGGAATCACTACAATGTGTGTGGGGTAAAAAAAAAACAATACCGGCAACATTCCAAAGCTAGCTTCAATGTCATTATGAAATTGTGAAATTATAAAATTTTCCATCAAAATGTCTATTTACAAAATGCTAGTGAACAATAATCTTCAATGGATTTATATATGTTCAGAAGAAATAATTTGTATGAGTTGGTTTTTAACCCAGCAGCATGAAATATATGAATATTAACAGAGTTGGTGAACAGGAACGTTATACATAAAGATTGACATTTAAGTTTATAAACTCTTAACTGTGGACAAGATGCTTGATTTCCTCAAGATAAATATATTTTGTTTTGATTCATGTGATTATTATTTTTTTGCTTTTATCATTTATATTTGAAAGTTTATGTATTGTAATTTTTTTTATTGCGTATTCAAGATTCATTTTCAAATTCTATCACCTGCAATTTAAAAGTGGAAGCAGTGAAAAGATATGTGTCATATGTTGATGTATGTTAAAAAAGGAATCACAATCAATTAATATGTATAATTTTAAATAAAAGTAAATTTACAGATATCTCTGGAAATTCAACATTGATCCATCAAGGCAACCTCAAGTAAGGTTTTTATATATTTAACATTGAGGGCAAACTTTAGGACAAACAAAGCTATATTATTTACTAATAAGTTTTAATAATATTTACTTGTAATTTTTTTTACTTCTGAGGGCATAATTAACCTATTGGAGTAAATGGTCTTTTTCATATCTATCCATTAATTTTTACTATGACTTACACACACATATAGATGGGAGTGGGGCTATATATATATATATATATTTAATAAAAAAAATAGTTATAAATATATTTACCCTAGCCTAAAAATATAATTCTAATAATTACATTAATGGGGTAGTTTTAGAGTTAGTGAACTCTTATTTTGCTTTTTTTTGTTTTGTTTTGTTTTATGTATATATTTAATGAATTATATATAATTTTATATATAATATACTTCAAATTATTTTGTTTCTGTTGTGTGAAGCCATCAAAATGATAGAAAACCATTCTTGATAACTGAATATTATTTTTTGTTTGTAAATATTTATTATATATGTTGTTAATAAACTTATTAAGTTGTTTAAACCAATCTGATCTCTGTTTGATCATCATCATCATCATTGTGCATTGATATCACTAGATGTTTGATCATCACCATCAGCATTGTGCATTGATACCACTAAATGT
Organism: Epiperipatus broadwayi; assembly: GCA_028023455.1. Classification (NCBI taxonomy): domain Eukaryota; kingdom Metazoa; phylum Onychophora; class Udeonychophora; order Euonychophora; family Peripatidae; genus Epiperipatus; species Epiperipatus broadwayi. Next base: position 29,245 of record JAQFVV010000913.1, on the reverse strand, counting down.
TTGATCATCATCATCATCATTATAAATTTACACCATTAAAGGTTTGATGATCATCATCATCATTATGTATTGCTCTCCTAAATGATTGATCATCATCAGTATTTTCTTATATCTATGCTTATATATAGGCATATTTGGTTAATAATTGAGTAAGTCCATCCCTGAAGAGAGCTGACTGTAAGAACTCCCTGAGTTTGAATTCTGTGGTGTAATGGGGCCTAAAAAGGGAGATGTAATGAATATGCATTAGCCTAGGTCATATTGAAATATTGTAAGTAAATTATGAATTAGCATACTAAAGGTAGATGTGATTTGGAACTGGGCATTTCATTGTGGCATCTTTAGCATCCTATTCGAAGGCCGAGGTCTGACAGTAGTGAGATGCACTCTCTTTGTTATATGCCATTCCTGATTCAGTAACATTCTGATGCACCCAAATGTGTCATCAAATCATAAATTTAGGATATGATTTGTTGTAGGTTATTTGACACATAGTATTTAAATCATCCAACTACTGAGTTGTATTCATGGCATCGTATAGTGTACCCTGCAGTTCCATTATAATGTATTGCAAAATCACATAATTGGTTCATAAAGATCAATTATAGAATTAAGAATTTTTGTCTTGGAATGATTTCTTAGATTTTTTCTAAGGGTTAAACAATTGAAACTATAATTTCAAATTGGACTTCATACAGCATAGAAAGAAAAAAGGCATTCAAAACTGCAAACTTTTCTCTAATGAAAGAAAATTAATCAATCAAATTTTTTATCAGAGTAATACAAGAAGGAAAAACCATTTGTTTTGTTTAGAAATAAATTAATAAAAATATTAATACTTTAAAATTTTATTATATATATTTTAAAAAGTATGATAATATTTAATTTCCTCTGCTTGTTTTTTTAATTTTTAGAATTCAGTATATTACAAATATTTTATTTATATAGCGCGATGTTTTTTTTTAAGTTGTAATAATAATAGTAGATTACTCCACTGCACATGCACTTTACAGATCGACTTTATCTTGTGTTTGGAAAGCATTCAATCCATAAAGCACATGTGCAATGGAGTAATGCACTATTATTATTACAACTTAAAAAAAATCAGTGTGCTGTAAAAGGAAATTTGTGTTTGGCATCCCATGATCTAAAAAGCAATGTTTCCATGTTGCATATGCTCTTATTCCAATTGTATTTTTTTGTGTATAAATTAAATTCATTGTTTTCTACTTTATATTTGTGAACATTTTTGTGGATTATCATATATAATAAGTGCCATTTTTAAATAACATTTGACATTCAACTTCAATTTAACTTAATTACATTTACCTGGCAAAATACTTTGTTTTAATATTTAAATGTTTTTTTGCAATTCAATTTGTTTTTGCCGGCAACAAAAAATATTTATAGATTTAATATTACTAAAAACAGGACCTGCTGCAGATTGTATATAAAATCCCATGCAGTAACCCAAACTGCACTGTCATATATTCATGGAATTGAGAACTAATTTCACCACAAGATTAGCACAACACAAGTACCTATATCAGCATGCTAAAAATCCTGAATACAGATAAAACTTCTGGAAGCATGAACAGTGTTTTGGACATGCATTCGATCCACAATCTTGGGTATATGGGGCAAGATGATAGGAAAAGAAAGGTTAAGGGAGTATGGTCTATCCAGAACATAATTAATAAGAAAAAAACAGCATCCAGTTATCAAGCAAATGGAATGCAAATTTTTAATTTGAATAAAGAACCTACATAATCATCTCACTGTTTATATACAGCACTAGACAATCAATCTGCAAGAGCTACGATTCTAGTGGATCCCACTGAAAATGCACTCAGCCATATCTAACTTCCAAAAGAAAAAAAACAACTTGGGTCACAGACATGACAAATGTTTCACAATCAAATAATTATAAAAATAAATAAAACTAATTCCAAAAATGTCAATATCCCATCAAGTATTATTGTTAAAAAAATAAAATTTAAAAAATAATTTGAAAATAGAAATGTAGATCAACTATCCATCAAAGAATTAGAATAAAAAAGTTGAGTAAGAACAGTTATTACTCTTTTCACTATTTTTGGATATTGTAGAGATAAAATATGATGATATTCAGGAATTGTTCCATTTGTTTATTTTTTACAACCATTGATAAAAGAAGTAGATATAAGCTTTTCCCCTGACTTACTGAATGCAAATCTATAAGGATCACAAGGGAAGTAAATGTCTGAATCTGGATCAATTTTCTGGAAGATTTAGCAGAATGCACCAAAGCTTCTCAGACAAAACTGGTCCTTAATCATTAGTCAGTCAAATAAGAAATACAAGTTTTTGGTCTCACTTTTGTGACATCCATTACTCTTCTGGTGAATTTTGTAAAAAAAAAAAACAACTTTACAATAATACCATAAATATTATTAGAATGCTTTTTTTTTATTCTGAAAGCTTTTTAATTAGTGAAAGATACGAAGTGGGAAAGGTTTTGATTAAGCCTTGATTGGTGCCAATGAAGTTGCAATGACTACAATTTTTATATTCAAATTTTGAGTAAATGATTACATAAAAACTATTCAATCACAACTCTGATGATGAATCTTTGTAAGATCTAACACAGCCTTTAAAGTGCAATGTTTTGATAAAATAGAAGGTAAAACACTGCAAACATGTAAGTTTATAGTTTGAATGCTTAAAAAAAATTCATTAAAATTTATTTTGAATTATGTAATTATAGAATCTATTCAAAAAAGAATGCATCAAATTTGGAAATGTCAGGTGTCAAGCTGGAATAGGAAAGAGAACAGGTTAGAAATACAAAACAAGCTAATATAGACATTTATATGCTTTGTTAAAAAAATAAAGCACATAAGACAATTCTGCCACTGGAGATACAAACCCATGATAATGTGTAAACTCCTTGTTGGAACAAGTCTATTGCATTTTCAAACTTGCTTATTGCTCTTTGAATTTTCTTAATCCCCCCAGTGATTGTGGTATTAAAAGAAAATAATTTTTTGAAAGAGAAGTTGATCACTGGAGATCATCAATATGGATTAATTTGCAATTATCTCCATTGAATCTGAAATTACCAGGTCTTTAAATTTACAAATATCCTAAAACACTTTGCAAAGAAAAAAAAACTTTTTTATAATACAAGGCAATAATAATATGACTTGCCTATTACTTGTTAATGTTAAGTAATTTTTAAAAATCCACTAATAGCCTATCCAATAATCCTGTTCATTTACCTTTATATATATATATATATATATATAATAATTCAAACAAATATATTTAACACAGTATTCAAAATTAAATAATCTATTCTTTACCAGAAGTACTTTCAATTGTTTCACTGACAATCTTTATCAACTGTTAATACAAATGTACAAAAAATAAAAACTTGCATTACCCATCATTCAATCTATTCAAATTTCCCACAATTCTGTTGTCTTTATATTAGCTGATTGTTTATTCATCAAACCACCTCTATTCCTAGATATCATCATAGCCTTTTTAATTTTACGTTTTTCACTACACCTTTCAATTTGAATAATTTTTATATCTCTATTATTAAATTTAAAATATATATATATTTTAAAACAAAAAATAAATATTTTTATTAAATCACTTCATCACTACTAAAAACAAGTGATTTTGTAACAATTTACTTTTGAAAGTAGATTACATATTTTATTTACTTATGCTTGCTTGTATATATTTTTATATTAAAATGTTCTTGGATTTATTTGTTCCATTAATACACACGTTTTAAACTCATAAAATGTTATAAACCTTGGGTATGAGTCTGGAGACAATTAATTGGATCCCACAACTCTTAATGCATGTCTTTTTTATACAAAATATGTTACAACAATATGCCTGTCCATTAAAGTAGGAGGATTTGCTATCTTAATATATATCTGAGCACTTGTAGCATATATGTGTAGAGATGGTAATCTGGACCAACTGATGATTGCTGGTTTAGCATGAAATACGTATATTGGTGATTATTTATCTTTTTGACATATGTGTGTTCAGGTGTATCAGTGTTATGAGATAGTGTGGAGAGTGGTGGGTCATGTGAAAGTCTGTGCTCATACCCTGTCCATAACAATATGCTAATAGGAAATGGATGATCCCATTACTAAACATAGTAATTATAGTAGTATTATTAATTTTATTTTTAGGAAAATTTAGTAATCACCTTGGGTTATCTTGAAATGCTAAAATGTCCAAATAATATAAATATTAATAACTTTTCTTCTATATCTCACACTTAATGTATGTACATGTATGTTAATGAGTGTGTGTATATCTGTATCCATATAGATATTTTGGTAAGAGTCATTTATATAAATATAAGAATGTGAAAAGTGGCTATCAGTTGTTCTTACTTGGAAGTTCTAACTACAGTTTCATTATCTCTGAGTAAAGATATCTTTAATGACTTGTTTTGTATTGAACAGAACATATAAAAATTGTAAAATGGCATATGTTACAGTGGCTTATCATTCTCTGGATCTGATACATAAAAAATCTTCTGTTGGTTGTTCTACATAAAATCATATCACATTTGTTTCGTAATTACTATACATGGATTACAGCCAATTTAAAGTTCAAAACAATCATGCTACTAACCAAATTCAGGACTACATATATAATATTTAAATACATGTATATTATCTATACTAAACTTAAGGTAATTATAAGGACTTGAATTCTTTCAAACTTCCCACAGCTAACAAATTCATCTATATAACTGATACACATGACCACATACATATGAAAAAGATCAATGATCTCCAATATTATATGTATTTTGTGCCGAACTGGCACTCATTAGTTGGTCCAGATCAGCCTCTACTACACATATGTAAAATCACTTCTAAGTTTATATTAAGATAGAAAATCATCAAACTTTAATGGACAAGTTTCAATCTTCTCCACTCTCCAATTCTTCAGCCATCCATATCATTGAAAATCCAAGGATGACCTTGTTGATGCCAATATTATTGTCATACCCATGTTAATCTTATGTCTATCTGACCCTCACATATGGGATCTTAATATGTCCATTTAATTATGCAGAAGAGGGATGGGAAGAATGCAGGCTGAATATGTAATATAAACTGAGCAGTGATATGTGTGAGAGATCGTGATCTGGACCAACTAATGATCCCTGGTTTAGCATGAAATATGTATATTGGAGATCATGGATCTTTTTCACATGTGTGTGGTCATGTATATCAGTTATAAAAAGATGGATTGGATAGTTATTATTCTTATATCTTATTTATTTTCTTTGCATTTTCTTCTTATATTCATATATATTACTTTTTTATATAAGAGAAGATTTACAAAAAAGTAATATATAGGGATTGAATAGCTGTGGAGAGTTTGAAATGTTCAAGTCCTTGTAATTACATTAAGTTTAGTATAGATAGTGTACTTTTATTTAAATATTACATATTCAACCTGTATTCTGCCCATCCCTCTTCTGTATAATTAAGTGGACATATTAAGGTCCTATGTGTGAGGGATCAGATTGACTTAAGGTTAACATGGGCATGACAATAATATTGGGATTAACAAGACCTTTGAGCATTTCACCCTCAGATTTTCCATTGATATAAATGGCTGAAGAGCTGGATACTGAAAAAGATTGAAACTTGTCCATTAAAGTTTGATGATTTGTTATCTTAATATAAACTGAGCAGTGACTGTATATATGTGTGGCAGATGATGATTTGGACAAACTGATGAGTGCTGGTTCAGCACAAAATACATATATAGGAGATCATTGGTCTTTTTCACATGTATGTGATCATGTATATCAGTTGTATAAGATGGATTAGATAGCTGTGGGAGGCTTGAAAGTGTGAGTTCAAGTCCTTATAATTATACACATGGCTTCATATTCTTATTAATTTTGGGATATTCCATGTAGTAAAATAGCTAAATAACTGACATTTCAGTACAATAACATGCACCTTCTTCAGAGTGTCCTTTTCCTCAAATCATAGGAATGTGTGTGAGATTTAAAATCGTTATTTTTATCTTTTTTTCTCTCCTCGTATTTAAATTCTATTGGTTTGAGAAGTTTTAAGAATTATTTGGTCTTCCAATAGCTGTTCCCAAATGTTGATTTTTTTTTAATATCCTGAAAATAATAACAATATGAAGTCATCATTTATCAGTGAAAATATTAGAATGAACACACACACACATATATATATATATATATACTGACATAATTAGGGTGACATGAAAATCAAATATTTAAATCTGTAAAATCTGAAATATTTGATCTCTGTTCCGTATAATTTTTGTGTACAACATACCATGTTTCCCCCAAAATAAGACCCAGTCTTATATCAATTTTTGTTTCGGGGATGTGCTATTTTTTTCATGTACAAAAATATATATTTATTCAAACACAAACATCTACATGTATTCAATATTACCAATTTCAACTGCACAAAATAATTTTTACTACTGCTTAAATATTTCATGTTTAGGATTATGATCATAAACACTCTCATTATATACGAAAATATTTAAAATTATTTATATGTTGTTGAAATTAGTAATATTTAATTTAAAATAATATATAAAATATTAGGCTGGTTGATTATATATTTCAACTGAGATCACCCATTAGTAATAAGTTTTAGCTTTTTTTGGATATCAATATTGATTTATTTACAATATATGGTTGGATATAAAAAAAAAAGATAAATTCTCATATCAAACTGAATGAAGGCAGGTGCACTGATAAATAAATAGAAAAATTGAGTTTGCAAATTTATTAAAATAATTAGTTATGAGTCTGCTTGAAAAATAATTTTCAGTAACATTTATTCAAGTATAAAAATCTATATTTATATATTTTTTATACATTTATTACTTTAATTTGAAATGTTGTTTCTTTTCTTATTCTAGTTGTAATGTATATATATATATAAACATTTTGAACGTTATATTCGTTACATTCTAATTTAATACTGTCAATGTGTTTCAATAGACGAATGATATCCATCCATCAGGCTGAGAATCTTAATTAGGTCTTATATTTGGGGTAGAGCTTAAATTATCAACATTCCTAATAAATCATGCTAGGGCTTATTTTCTGGTTAGGTCTTATTTTTGGGGAGAAACAGTAACATTTCAAATAAATTGGAAGTTATCTAAATCTTTACAATAACTTCTATAAATCAACTCAAACAAAATAAAATAAGTAAAATATTTTAGAGTCATAGAATAGCTAATAGGTCAATAGTAGAATATATTTATGCCTTACCCTAAGGGTTTAAATTCAGTTCAAGCAAATTTGGAAATTTATTATTCTCTCTTGAATAGGTTAACATAGCAACGCTATTAATCATTTAATATTGTCAATAAATAGCTATCTGTTTTTTTCATATGTCATAGCATCATCTGGTAGGCAAACCCGCAACAACTGCCTGCAACCAACTGCTTGCTTGCAAGGCGGCTGCGCTGACCTCTCGGCTAAAACCGCTTGACAGGTATCTGTTTTTTGTTATAAAATAAAGCAAGAAACAAAAACTGCTCAAACTCTTACTACCTATCAATTGATCAACCTGGTGGGTGTTGCTTTTCATTCATTGTTTCTACATATGAGGGTGTTAGAAAGGCCTTGGGCTTAAAAACTGTTTGTATCTTTATCAACAAATAATGGTATAATAAAATCAAATTACTAAATTTAAATTGTGAATAAAAAGTTATTTTAAACACTTTTATTTAAATTAGAAACTCTAATTGATTGTTTAGGAAAAATTTTGAATTCGAGTTTAACATATTTCCATCAAGTAAGATTTGCTTCAAATTTTATAATTGTTATAAACTAATGGCAACACAATATTTCTGGGTGGTTCCTTGGTTTGTTTATTATAGAAGAATTAATGGATTAAAATTTAAACATAGTTTATATCAGTTCTGTACGTTTTCAGTACTTTGCAAAACAGAGTAGTATTTTTTTAAACACTTATTTTTTAAAAAAAGATTATATTTAAAAATATTAATGAACAATTAAAGCAGAAATAAAAATATATCTTACCTTCAATTGATTGTAAAAATTGTTTTTTTTAAAATGAAATTTTACTTTCTCATGCTTGTAAAATTTCTTTAAAAAAAAAAACTTCATTCATAAACAAAATAATATTCTAATCTATTTTTAATGCACCATGAATTTCCTTTAAAATGTTCGATTTCAATAACATTTTTATTTTTCATTTTAAATAAAATAATTACAAAAAATATTAAAATACTAAAAAATTAAAAATAATATATATAAGAAAATATTTTATGATTATTTACTGTGTACATATTAAAAACTTAAAATAATATATATAATTTATATTAAATACTTTTATTTATTGCGAACTATATTTCTTCACAAAGGCAAACTCTCCATATAGTAGTTCCACTCAATGCAAGCCAGAATAATCAATGAATGCAGGAAAGTTTGTGCATAAAATCCTTATCTAGTGCCTACTCATCCACAAGCTAGAAACTAGTCTGGGGATATTGGATGAGTAGGCACTAGATAGGAATTTTATGCACAAACTTTCCTGCATTCATTGATTACTCTGATTTGCACGGAGTAATACTATTGTATGGAGAGTTTTGCCTTTGTGGATAACAGATTGTGTAAGCACAAAGATTGGTGATTATGTGATGCTTGATGGTTTAACTATATTTCTGCAACAACAATTGGGGGTTTATATTGAATTTGAAATAAAAGCATGGAGCATCCAAAAATGTATTAACTCAATCCCAATTTTTTATAACAAGAGATGGAATTAATTAATTTCTGGACATCTCACACTTTTATTTTGAATTAAATAAATTTATAACTGTGGTTGAAGAAACACTTATTTTTTGCCTTTTTAGACTACAGAAAATAACACCATTTATTATAAAATATTTGTATATTGAGACATTTGGATGTGTCTCAAATTATGCATATATAAGGTTGTGAAGAATGATCAGTCAATAAAGGGTTACAATTTGTAATCAAGTTATATTTTTTTTCATATGGCATAGCATTGGACAGGAGGCGAACCCAAAACCGTCTGCAACCAACTACTTGCTTGCAAGGCGGCTGCGATGACCTCTCGGCTGACAACGCTTGACAATCAAGTTATATTTTAACTCATATTTTTAAAAATAGTGTCGAATATATAAAACGCACACGTATGAGTATATATATTAAACAAAAATTGATGTTATAATTTCTTAAAACAATTTTATATATAAAAAAATAACTTTCATGAGAAAAAGTTATTATCTTTATACAAGATTATTTTTCTGTCTTTTCTGATAATACCTGGTGTAAGTAATTTTATGTATAATTACATTAATCTTTAGTAATATATAGAGTATATGAGTACAGACTTTCACATGACCCACCACTCTCCACACTATCTCATAACACTGATACACTTGAACACATATATGTTAAAAAATAAATAATCACCTATATTAGTATTTCATGCTAAACCAGCAATCCATCAGTTGGTCCAGATTACCATCTCTACACATATCTGCTATAAATGCTCAGATATATATTAAGATACCCAATCCTCATACTTTAATAGACAGGCTTCAATCTACTCTACACTCCAACTCTTCAACTGTCCATCTAATTGAAAATCTGATAATGGAATGCTCAAAGGCCACCCTGAGGCTGAGATATTTATCACACCCATGTTGACCTAAGGTCAATATGACCCTTCATGTGCAGGACATAATTTATTTAATACATGTATAAGGGATTGGCAGACATATCTACTATGTAATAACTGAAACACATAGGCTTATTATATACCTATGTCCATATATTCAGTTATTACATAGTAGAGATATCTGCCCATCCCTTGTACATGTATTAAATGGATTATGTCCTGTACATGAGGGGTCAGATTGATCTTAGGTCAACATGGGTGTGATAAGAATCTCGGCCTCAGGGTGGCCTATGAGCATTCCATCATCAGATTTTCACTTGGATAAATGGTTGAAGAGTTGGAGTGTAGAGTAGATTGAAGCCTGTCCATTAAAGTATGAGAATTGGCTATCTTAATATATATCTGAGCACTTATAGCATATATTGTAGAGATGGTAATCTGGACCAACTGATGATTGCTAGTTTAGCATGAAATATGTATATTGGTGATTATTTATCTTTTAACATATATGTGTTCAAGTGCATCAGTATTATGAGATAGTGTAGAGAGTGATGGATCATGTGAAAGTCTGTGTTCATATACCATATATATTACATATATAGACACATGTATATAATAAGCCTGGGTGTTTCAGTTATTAATCTTTAGTGTGGAATGTGCTTACAGTGGACTTTGTCAAAATAAAAATTCTAAAAAGTAATTAGTAAGAAATGTAATCAGTGTTGAATGCTGACTTACCTATAGCTGATTTTAATTAATGCCTATTTCTAGAAGTTTTGGGAAAATGAACAATGGGACTTAAATATATAAAAGCTCCAAATTTTAATTATTTATTATTTTACATACTCTTTATGATTAAATGTTGTCAGACTTCAATTTATCTTCATTATTGAACGTTTCTGGACATTTTCATCTGCTGCTAGTTCACTGATCTCAAGTAATGATCAGTGGTGATTCAAAATGTCTACTAAGTGAGACATGGCTAGTTATAAAAAAAACCCAATTGTTATCAAATAGACTAACTAACCATTTCAGCTGTTGTTCTGATAAAAATGAGTGGCTGAGGCATTTACACCATGCAGACACCTTTCTCTAGGTATAACCCTATTCCAGCATGACATAAGCTAATTATATAACCAACCTACTGATTTCTTCCAATCAACAATAACCATTGACTCTTCTTTCTAACTTGATCTCAAATCAAAGCTATAAACTCAACGATGAGATAAGCAAATATCCATATGTTTTCCAAGCAGCATTTCCAAGGAACATTAACCCAAAAGTCTGCAGCAACATTTAATGGTAATATAATAACTTGATTTTCAGTAAGCCATGCACTACATATAGAGAACTTTTAATTTTTCATGTAAAATAATTATTATGTAATTTATTATTAATGATTAATGTAATCTAATTTTGAATGAATTATTTTGTATGTATTTTCTGATATAGATGAGTCTTTATTTTTATATAGATCTCAAGTCTCAAATTATTGTGTTTTATTAATGGGTAATAGTTTAATAATGCTATATTAATGATTAACCTTAAATTATTTATGTCAGTATGAGCTTTCTGATTTTGTAACTAAGTTAGATAACTAACCTAAATAAGTCTAATTTCATTAAAAGTGAAACAAAATAACTTTCTTTTTAAAAATATTTTGGTGAACTTTGACTCTTTTGAAGTATTCATAATGTGACACATATTATTCTTTATAGACAATAAATGAATATTGACTTGTGTGTGTGGCTATTCAAAACTTGATGACTCTTTACTAGTTATAAATTATTAGAGCTTATTTCATGTAATATTTGACAGCTACATTTCTATAAAATCATTAATTATTATTTGAGTTGTGTGTTTTTTTTATAACGGGCTTCATTAAACCTGCCTTGGTAAAGCTTTGATATAGCTTCGAGAGCCTGATATTCTTATATTGATATTAAAGTAATGAAACTTATTAGCTTCTGTTGGTAATCTCTCCAATAAGCACTTCTCTAGATATTCTCCTATAAAGGTTCCATCCTGCCAGCAGTGTGGCCTGATATTATTCTTACTGGGGAGTTATGTCTCCAATATTTTTTATTTTTGTTGCTCAGATAAATTTGTGATATCTTCACCCACACAAGTGTAAATTTAAAATCATTACAACAGAATTAATCAAATAATTTAAATAAAGATATAATTAGTATAAGATAACTAAGCTTCTTAAATGATGTAAACAATAATAAACTCCTTAGCTAAAGAAAACCATCCATATAAGAATTAATTTTTTTCAAATTTACTTATGATTTTCCTATGTTTTATTTTTTAAAAAAATTTATTTGATAATTAATAACTGCAATATATTATTTTAAACTTGTCTAGCATTTGGTGTCTATTATCAGTCAAATCAATTGTTTATTGGTTGAGAGTCTCTTACTTAAACTGAGCAAGTCCAACAATTATTTATTAGTAGATTAAGATTGTTAAGTCACCTACCAACCTCCAAATAAATTTTCCAGGCAGTATAGAGATCCATTGGCATCTGTGAATGTTAGAATATATGCATGGTGTCTGATACAATATATATTATTAAAAACTTTTATATAGGTTAGAAATTTTTTTTGTGAGTTCATTTAAAAAAAATTTTGAAAGCAAAAATTACTATACTATCAAATGGATTCCCTTCAAATTTTGTACATGTCTTAGAAATCAATGACACAATATTTTATCGCATCCTCATTTGTTTATTAAAATATCATGAATAGGCACCAAATAGAAATATGATGCACAAACATTTTTGCATCAATTAATTACTAAGACTTCTAATGGGTGCCACTACTATATGGAGAGATTGTTTGTGACTTTGTGTAATGTAGAGATGTTGATGGACTGAATCTCAAATATGTTGATATCAGTTCAGTAAGTTTTCAGTAATGTGCATAAAAGAGCAGTATATATATTTAAAAAGCTTAGATTTTTTAGTAATCATTTAAAATAGAAATAAAAACAAATCTTGTTGAGGAAGTGGAAATCCTCATTGTTATAACTTACAAGCTTAAGAAAATAAGGTCATGTGATCTATGACTTATTTTTACTAAATCTAAATTTCTCTTGATTTGTAAACTTTCCCCCTTTAAAAAAATGTATAAAATTCTTTTTTTCTCTTGTTTTAAAATGTTTTTTTTTAAATGCTTCTTCCATGATTAAAATTATATTACAATCGATTTTTAATGCACCATGAATTTCTTTTAAAATGTATGATTGCGATAATACAAAAAATATCCAAATAGTAAAAAATTAAAAATAATATATAATATTTTGTAATTAATGCTTTTATTACTATGCAAATACTAATAATATGGTCCATTAATTTCAATATATATAAAACATTAATTTTACACACTTTTTCTTTTCAAATTCCTGTTTTATTTTATAAAAATTTTTCTTTTTAATTTCTTTTCTATGACATTCTTCATTTTAAATAAGAATAACTAGAATATTAAATTAAAATATGCCTGTGGTCTAAAAATAAGGTTTTTAATAAATGTGTTTGCCCAATTCTTAGTTATGGATCTGCGACTTGTACTCTTGCAGAAGAGCAATATAAATACTTCAGAGCACTCAATTAAGTATGGATAATTGAATTTTAGGAATAACAAGAAGAGTTGAAAGTGAAATACATGAATGAGAGAACAAAGGTTATTATTGATATCATTAAAAGAATTAAGAGACTGAAGTGAAGCTGGATTGGACATATCACTAGAAAAGATCATAATAAATGAATAGTTGAAATCATAAAATAGACCCAAAAGATTGGAAAAGACCCAGAAAGATATCACATATAAAATGGATGGATAAAATAAGAAAGTTTGCTGGTGTGATGTGGAAAAGAAAAGCTAGAGATTGGAGAAACCGGATTAACTTGGAGAGACTTTCATTCTGCAATGGATCAACAATGATTGAAAACGTTGATGATGAGGCATTATAAAAATAGCTAAATATTAAAAAATTAAAAATAATGTATATATATATATAATGTAAAGAAGTTTAAATAAGCATCATTAATCAGGCAAATACAACCTGTTCTGAAAGCAGACTAATAAATAGTCACTTATAACTTTCAAATTCTGTATAAAATATATATTTACTAACATAATAAAGCCAATTACTCAAGGCATTTATAGGTTTATAAATGTAGATGATAACAATCAACCTTTAACTTATCTACAATTTCAACCTGTAATCAAGGCAACCAACTTTAATGATAAAGATGGTACTACCTTTATCTATGATCTGATATTTATGTAGATAATAAAAATTGCAACTTGACACCTATATATTGTAATAATAAAAATAATAATAAATATAATAATTAACTATTATATACTATAACAATCGGGAATTGAAGTGAAATTACCAGTCTTACCATATCTGCACTACAGAGTGTCACTAGGCCATTTGAACCTAGAAAATTTATAGAGTAGGCAGATACGTGCTGTTAAAGATCCAACTTTTATTTATTTAGACTGTCAGCCCCAGTCACTAGCTCATGGAGTAGCAGAGGTTTAAAACATTTATTAACTATATTTCTTTTAATAAATAATAATAAAAGCAATCACTGTCAGTATTAATAACACAAAAAGATTTTATTCACATATATATAAGTGACAACACACAAAACTTAAAAAATAATTATATAAAAAAATTTTGTTTGTTTCATTATTATTTACTATAATTTTTATTTGTTTTAACTTTTATTTTTTATCTTAGAAATGTTGAGTATAGATGAGCTATCCAGACGACGCACTTAAAAGACTTTTGAACATTTGATTCCAGGCTAAAAGTCAACAACCACACCAATGCTCACTTCCAGATATATATCAGCAACCAATGCAATGTGAACATCTTAGCATAGAATCATGCTGAGAGGAATGTGCATCTGAACAGTGTGATATTATTTGAAGAAACATGACCTTTGTCAGTGCAGGAATTTACATCTGTCTGGCTAAGGAATCATGCATGTAATATAATAAAAGAATAACACTTCATATGGATGGGAGAGTGGGCTATTTTGCCATGCTTATCCTCCCAATCCATAGAGCTGGAATGAGTCAATGGCGCAGGAAATACATCTGCATCCATTTCAATGATATGACTACCTCTTTGGGGTCATGCATTCAGTTGGACTCGTCACCCTAGGTGCTAATACACTTCACATTACATTGATATAAACATCCATATATTTCTCCACCAGCATTGACACAACTATGAAACAGATAGTCTGAAATCAACCCCCCTTTTAAAACTAACATATATTTAAACGAGTCTAGCAGCCATCTACACTCAACTAACATTTAAATCATTTTATTAATTTAATTCTAAAAAAAATATCTTTAGTTTAAGGTTTTAAAATCATTTTAAGATGACATATTATATTTACTTATTTTACTACAAATACTACTTGACCTATTTTTCATTCTTTTAAATTCAACAATGCACAAATAACAATATACGTTTCTATTTTAAAATTTAAGTTTGCAATCACAAACCCCTACCCTATTATGAACAGATATTAAGCATGAATAAATAAAAGAAAAATAATACATACTTTAAGAGATTATGTTTCAAACTTTAGATAAAACTTTTAAAATTTCAAAGTTTATAAAAATAAAGTTCTGGTTTGATTTGGAAAGAAAGTCTATAGTTCATAAAGTTCAGAGATTTTAGATTGAAGAGTTCATATTTATAATTTATACTTTCCTTTCTCCATGCTCGTTCCTTTGCGATGAAGATCTGAGTTACGCAAGGGCCATTTCTTGTGGATGATAACGATTTTATGAAGATTTCTGAAGATGTTTTATGAAGACAGTTCCAGTTGTTCGATCCTGGGATCCATGGAGATGAAGGCTGCCTTTGGCTAGCAGCACCAAAGGAAGCACGATGAAGCTGATTACATTTTTGGTGATGGCGATAACTTTTAAAGTTATTTTTACTTTCAGCAAATATGAATGAATTCAAAACTTTAATTTTCTGATTCTCTCTCTTCGTTATTTTTAAAATCAAAAGGGTTTTTTTTATTATATTTTATTTAAAGATTAGAATCTTTGTTTCTATTCTATAATTTTTTTTTAAAGCTTATTTTATTTCAATATTTAAATCAAACATATTAATAAATTAATAATTCGTTATTTGTGCATTTTGAATGTTTGTGCATTTAATTCAGTATTAGATATTTACAAAAAAAAGTCAAGTATTAAAATTTAAATGTAACGCATATATATATATATCCCATTACAATACAGTCTTTAAATCCACAGTAGTACACCTGGGTCTCATTTTACATGGTAGATAGGTTCCTCAGAAAACATGCACAAACGAAATCGCGCAAAAATAGACGTAACTTACATTGAAAAAGGGGGGATGCGGTCTGTGATTTTTCAAAATTTGCATAAAAGCAAAGCACCAATGTAAAATTACTTTAAAATTCGCGCAAAAAAAAAAATAAGGAAATAAAATATGACTAATAAAAAATTTCAAATTTGAAAAAAATTGATACAAGACAAACTTTTTTTAACTATAATATTTAATTTTATTCAAAATAATATATTTTTATGCATAATTTACAGTACAGTAATTTACATTTTTTTATACACGTTTTAATTATTATCGATAAACAGGTTCGTTTGCAAACTGGTAAAAAATCAGATTCTTCTCAAGAGGAAATACAACTAGTTCCAACTTCACTTTCATGCTGTGTTAATGATTTTCTGGTGACAATGTAATTAGTAATTAATTTTTGAGATGATGATTTTATTAATTGTTTATGAAGCTCACGATATTCAGACATACAACCATTTAGCTCTCGTTGGAATTTAAGAGCACGTTAATGATTAGTGTCATTAATAAGAAAATAATAATTGATTACATTCTTTTTTAAAAAGCAAAAACAGAATGTGATTTAAAATGCAAAATTAACACGCACAATGCTTGAACAAATTTACATTATAATCTTGTAAAATTTAATGTGTGTATACATAAAATGTGGAAATCATGATTTTAATTTCATTATTGCATAAAATCTTACTGTTATAAAGCACTGAAAATATTGAAATTACTAAGATGAAAGTTGAATTCCAATAATGTGCGATTACTTTCAATATGACGTAAGTGCGCAAAATTTATTATTTAAAGTAATAGCGCATTATCGGAGGTTGACTTCCGGTAAAACACGAATCGCGTAACTTCAAAATCATGTTAAATAAGTCTGCATAAAAAGAGACCCAGGTGTACTTCAATATTTTTATTGTTATTACAGTAGTTTTTTAATTAATGGACATTTTATTTGTATACATATAATATTTTATAATAAACACTTAAAAAGTCAAAAAATAATTGCTTTTTACAACCGCAATTGGGCTTTTATATTTAACTTGAATTAAAAGCATAGAGTAGGCAGAAATTAATTAATTCATTAATTAATTCATTCATTATAAAAATTAGTGATTAAATTAATTAATTTCTGGATACTTCGTGATTTTATTTCAAGTTAAATACAAAAATCCTAATTGTGATTGAAAAAAATATTCTTAAGCCTTTTAGTACACAGTAAATAAAAGCATTTATTCTAAAATACATTAAAAGCATAAAGCTGTCAATTTGGGGTAATTTTGATTATATATATATATATATATATAATTAATAAAACAAGTCATACATTTCATAACTTGCTTTTAAGTTTGCATTTAAATGATCACCAGATGGGGTTTACCAATAGCTCTAAACAAGCTTTATTTTTATAAGTGCTGAAAGAGAATAAATTCAAAATCTCTATCATTAAGTACCTGCCTCCATACCAATTGTTTTCGAGCTTATGGCTCACCTCAATGGAGGGCTGGGACTCTAGAAACTAGATCTAAAATACTAACTCAAAAGTCAGCACTTATAAAACACGTTTCTATCAATTTGAAAGTCTGAACTTTTCAGACACATAAATGTCTTCAAGTCCAGCTTTCCAAACAAGATAGCTATATGGGTCTGAATTCAGTTCAGTTTCACCATACAGTAAAAGCCTCTGCAATCTTGCATCACAAAAGCCTTCAAAGGTACACTTATAATAATTAATAAAACAAGTCATAAATTTCGTAACTTGCTTTTAAGCTTGCATTTAAATGATCACTAGATGGATCTTACCAATAGCTGGATTTGAAGACATTTACATGTCTGAAAACTTCAGACTTTCAAATTGATAGAAACATGTTTTATAAGTGCTGACTTTTGAGTTAGTATTTTAGATCTAGTTTCTAGAATCCCAGCCCTCCACTGAGGTAAGCCATAAGCTTGAAACCAATTGGTCTGGACATAGGGACTTAACAATAGAGATTTTGAATTCTTTCTCTTTCAGCACTTATAAAAATAAAGCTTGTTTAGAGCTATTCTAAGCTCCATCTAGTAATAATATATATATATATATAATTTAATTCTAAAGCAGTATATAATTTGCTTATACTGAATTCTAATCCCTCTATTTATATATATATTATTACTATATATTTACATATATTATTTAAACAATAAATGAACTTCTTAAATTAATTTACAAACACAGTATCCATAAGAGAAACATGGGATTGCAGGAAATGTTACATTTTTCACAAGGCCGACATCTTTTCCATCTTTATGCTTTATGTAATTCTTTTTACATAGTCTCCACAAACTAAACTTTATATTGGAATTTATAATTTTAACATATTTGAATTTCTGTACTTATACAAAAAAAAAAAAATCAAAAAAAAATTTATTTTTAATAAATTTGAATTTCAAAATGTATTTAATTTAAATTTTTATAACAACAGTTTTCAGCTGAAATAAAAAAAATATCAGTTCCATTTTTTTTATCTTCAAATAAATTTTGGATTGTATTATACATCATACTGTTTAATTAATTAATTTATTTAAATTCAATAAATTGCGCAAAGTTAGAATCTAAAATTAGAGCAAAAATATAATGAAAGCATTATTTTTTATTATTATAATTGAAAATATTATTAATTTTAAAAGTATTATTATGTGTTAAAATGTTAATAAATTAACAAAATACAGTTATTATCATTTTTTCCCTTTTTTAAGGAAAAAATAATCTACTGTTGTCAATTATCCCAAATAATTTTTATTAAGGTAAACCAGTGCTCTTAATTTTTCTGATACATGCACTACCTTATTTAATAAAGCAATTGAAGAAAAAATACAATTATAATCTGATTTAAATATTTATAAAACATATTAAAACGTGAATATTTTAATAAAATAAAAACAAAAATTGGCAAGCGTTGGTGGTCGAGAAGTCAGCACAGCGGCCTTACAAGCAGTTGTCCCAGGTTAGCGGGTTCGCTTCCTGGCCGATAATATGCCACATGAAAAAAAAAATTAAAAATTATTAATAAAATTATGTTAGATTAACATTTTTTTCAAAATCCTTAAGAACAAATAGGTAATCATAAATATTGTTCAAGGTGTTCATTCATTGGCCAAAGAAATGGATTTTGGATTTAAGCTATTCATTTCTGAAACTGCCAATTTTGCTAAATATGTAGAACTGAAGCAAGACATCATTTCATATGCAACATTTGTCATAATTGTAACAGATTGAAGGGAAAAGGTCTATCAAAAACACACTGGAATTGATTGGTAGATCAAAATAATAAATTGATCTCTCCTAATATTAGATTAATTCCTTACATCATTGATATAAAAATATCATGGTGAAATAGACATAAAATTGTTTTACATTCAAATAACAGGATTTTTATGTACATATTGTAAAACATAAATATATTAAGAAATTGTTATGTTCCATTGGCCAGTTCTTCATTCTTTTCTAATCTTACAGATCCAAGATCTTGTTTTTACTCACCTTCACTTTAATAATTTTTCTAATGAACCATTAGATTACATGAATTTGTTTATAATTGCTTATTATTTTCCAAAGAATTTTAAGATTTTTTCCAGCACCACTGTTAAAAGTATTTTTGCAGCCATGCATTTACAATAAAAAAAAGTTAAGAAGAGAACTGATTTAAAAATGAACATCTATTATTTAAAAAGACAAATATTGGAAACAAGTAGGATTTATTATCAATAAAAGGTTGAAAAACATCATTTTGAATATTGATAGCATGTGAGAGAATCAAGCTATTCAATGGAAAATACTGAATGTTCATAATTCATATTTATGCCCCAACAAGTTCTCATTATATAAACCACTAAACATCACATGATCACTATCTCATACTAGCACATAATTGTTATTAAACAAGACAAAACTCTCTCCATACAGTAGTGCTGCCCTGTGCCAATCAGAGTAATCAATGGATGCCAGAAGGCTTGTGCATAAAATCCCTATCTAGTGCCTACTCATCCAATATCCCCAGACTAGTTTCTGGCTTGTGGCCATCATCAGTGAGGAGCCTTGGATCTGAGAGCACTGCACCTAGATATTAGGATCTTAAGATCTAGGTGCAGTGCTCTCAGATCCAAGGATTCTCACTGATGATTGCTACAAGCCATAAACTAGTCTGGAGATATTGGATCATAAGATCTAGGTGCAGTGCTCTCAGATCCAAGGCTCCTCACTGATGATGGCCACAAGCCAGAAACTAGTCTGGGGATATTGGATGAGTAGGCACTAGATAGGAATTTTATGCACAAGCCTTCTGGCATCCATTGATTACTCTGATTGGCACAGGGTGGCACTACTGTATGGAGAGAGTTTTGCCTTGTTTAAGTTCTCATTATGATGAATCCATAGAGGATTTTTATGCAGATGTACAGAATGCTTTGAACACATCAAATAACTATTTAAAATTGTCACAAGATTTTAACATTAAAATTAGAAAGATGTTGAAATATAAAAGTTATGGAAAAATTTTTTATGGAGAGGACCATAAAAAAGCCAAAGATCTGTGAAATTTGCAGATAAAAACTGAAATGAACATAGAGGTCAGCCAAATGAATTGACAGCTGTAATGTGTTATATTTTCATTAATATGTTTAATAGATTCAATTCAGGCAGTGGTTATCTTTTAATAAGATATAAGGTGTATTAATTCAAGACAACAACTAATAAGAAAGACAGTAATAACAGTTAACATCCTTGACCTCCAGAAATATTCCAATGTATTTAAACTAGAACATGAAAATGTACTTTTTAAATATTCATAATCATCATGTTTAATCACTGATACACTGCAGGATAGTATCTCCAAGTTCAATTCATCTCCTCTCCCCATCATCACAGCACCCTTCTTTATTTTATCCATCCATCTCACATGTGGTATCTTTCTAGGTCTTTTGCAACCTGCTGAAATCCAGTTTAATAACTCAACTGTCCATATATTATCATCTCTTCTAGTAATATGTACAGACCAACTTCACTTCAGTCTTTTAATTTTTTCAATAATATCAGTAACACCTTTTTGTTCTCTCGTCCATGTATTTTGTGTTCAATCTCTTCTTATTATTTATAATGTACATCTCTCTATACTTCACTGAGTGATGTGCTGACTCTGTAATGCTTTTCTATTAATTATCTAAGTTTCAGATCTTTAAGTAAGAACTGGTAGCACACTTTTATTAAAAATCTTCCCTTTTAAATACATAGGCATATTTTCTTTGAACATTAAGTTATTTCTATCAAAAGCACTTCAAACAAGTTTAATTCTATGATTAATTTCATCCATTGCTTCCATCTGTAGTATTAATCCGAGCAACATATTTGTAGTTGTTAACTTCTTCTAACTCATCATTATTAATCTTTATTTTCTTATTTTGAAAAAATCCATTGAACATTGCTTGAGTCTTTTTAACATTTACATTTAATCCTACTTTCTTAATTTCATCTGATAACTCTTGCAACATTCCCTAAAGTTTAGGCTAAAGCATTATTTGCAAAAACAACTACATCATTAGCAAAATCTAGATGACTTAAATAATCTGCATTTACTTTTTATTCCCTTACTTTTCCTATTTTAATCCATGAATCACCTCTTGCAAAACTTCTGTAAAATGTTTTAGACATAAGGAG
Organism: Epiperipatus broadwayi; assembly: GCA_028023455.1. NCBI lineage: Eukaryota > Metazoa > Onychophora > Udeonychophora > Euonychophora > Peripatidae > Epiperipatus > Epiperipatus broadwayi. The sequence continues at coordinate 7,459 of JAQFVV010000913.1, read as the reverse complement.
TGTTCCTCTATTGTACATTCTTCTCAATGTTAATATTTTTAGTAACATTATGTAATCTAATTGTTGCTATTGCATTTTTATAAATATTCTTTAGAAATATGATAATATCATGGGTCTATACCTTGGGAGTGCAATGCTTTAAGCACTGAAGAAAGGTTTATGGAATGAAATGCCTTTTCATAATCCACAAATTCAAAGCATAATAACAACTCATATTCATTGTTCCTTTCTATAACTTCTCTCAATACTTGGATATGATCCATTGTACTAAAACCACTTTTAAATCCAGTTCATTCTTTTGGTTGGTTAAAATTCAAAGTTCACTGTAGATGAGTTGTAATCACTTTGGTAAAAAATTTGTATAGAATTGATAAAAGATTGATAGGTCTAAAATTTCTAATATCTTTTTTATTACCATTTTTAAATATTAATATTAATATGCATTTTTGGAATCATCTGGTACATCTTTATCATTTAGACATTTGGTATACAGCTTTGCCAATTTTTTTTCTATTTCTTCATTTGCCTGTTTTAAGATATTGATTATAAGTTCATCATTATATGGAGCTTTTCCCTTCCTCATAAACTTATTTGTGTGTCTCACTTCTTCATTTAAAATCCTGGAAAATTTTATTTTGATTCTTCTGTTAAATTTTAAAGAAGTAAAATTGTGAAAGCTTTGGTTATACTCTAATATAGATTAATTGTAAATTTGTTTTGTTTTTCCGTAAATAAATATTATTTAAGAAATTTCTCATAGTTTAAAGATTTTTTTTATATGCCAAAGTGTTGACTGTAAGCGAACCCGGGCCTGCTGCTGAAAAGCAGCTATGCTAACCGATAGCTGCTTTCCAAGCAGCAGGCCTTTGACATATAAAAAAAAAAATTCTTATATCTTCACATCATTCCACTTATAAAACAAAAATCATTCCACATATTAATTAAAAATTAAATGCTTATAAAATATTAAACAATTATTTTAAGTATATTTGCTAAAAGAGTATATAAAATTTAAATTAATAAGAGTCACTTTATTGGATCATTTAAGTATTAATAGAACATCTAAGAAAGATGTAATTCTCTTAATAAAAAATTATAATTGGATTTGTCATTATGGATCACTTTAATTAGTTTGATTTGTTTATTTCAAATTACTGGACATATTTATTCTAAAGTTATTTTCATATTTGAAGATCATATTTATTATTATTTTATGACAAAATTTAATTTTACAAGAATCTAGTTCATATTTAGGTAGATTTATTTTAGGTTGTTTACAAATATCACATGATCACTGTCTTATACTAGCACATAATTGTTTATAAACAAAGCAAAGCTCTCCATACAGTATTGCCACCCTGTGCCAACCAGAGTATATAATCAATGAATGCCAGAAGGCTTGTGCATAAAATCCCTATCTAATGCCTACTCATCCAATATCCCCAGACTAGTTTCTGGCTTGTGGCCATCATCAGTGAGGAGCTTTGGATCTGAGAGCACTGCACCTAGATCTTAGGATCTAATGCAACCCTCCTGCACCCATATTTTATCTCTACTTAACTACAAAACCATGAGAATGAAATTGAAAACACAAAAATATTTTCAATCTAGTTAAGTAGAGATAAAAGGTGGGTGCTGGAGGGTTGCATTACATCCTAAGATCTAGGTGCAGTGCTCTCAGATCCAAAGCTCCTCACTGATGATGGCCACAAGCCAGAAACTAGTCTGGGGTTATTGGATGAGTAGGCATTAGATAGGGGTTTTATGCACAAGCCTTCTGGCATTCATTGATTACTTTGGTTGGCACATAGTGGCAATACTGTATGGAGAGTTTTGCTTTGTTTACAAATACTAGTTTATTCTTTGTTTTAAAATTAAAAAATCATGTTTAATTTAAATAGTAACACTGTTATTGTCATAATTGTGACAGGACATTAACCTAAGGGGTGTGTATGTCTTATTTATCTATTTTATTAATTAGGATTTCATTCACAATTGAATAAATCTAAAAAATGAAAGAATCTATAAGATCATATTATCCTGAGGTACCCTGATATAATTTCACGAATCAAATTACATTCAAATAATAGATTTTAAGAGGCATAGATTTTTAAAGAACATTTTAAATTCTATAAAAATTAAATAATATTCTATCTGATCAAAGCAATAAGTTGCTTAGAAGATCTTTTGAAGATGGATTAAAAAAGATAATTGTATTAGATCTTTGTAGAAGAAAAAAAGTTTTTTTTTTTTTAAAATATAGAATTTTATTCAGAATTTTGGTTACAATATATGATAATAGTTAAACATAGGATATATTACATGATAACCAGGGGGATGAACACTCAATATTGATATCTTGTTTGACACCAGACAAAAGGACTAACATGAAGCATATCAGCAAGGAACAAGTCTGGAATAGTATCTTGCTGATATAGATGATCACTCTTGCATGTTTCATATAGTTCAGCAATAGGTCTAATCCTTTGTCCATGCTCCACATGACCAAGTCAACCCTTCATATTGGAGGTTACTTCCATAACAACTCAGGATCTGGGCAATAATCATGCAGAGCAAGGTGAGTTATCACAAAGAGATGCAGGCCATTCAGCCTCAAATTACTCTCCAGGGAAGGATATTTCTATTCAGGAGTGAAAGGGATCAGCTTTGGGGGCCAGATCAATTACCTCCATGTAGAGTCATAGATGTAAGAGGGGGCCAAATTCTGGTCCATTTTCCGAATTTTTTCCATTTTGTTAATATAGAGCTCAAGCGGATATTCTAGTGCATGATTAAAGGTGAGCCAGCACCATGTGTACCATAGTGAAAACAGTACAAATGTTGTTATTCATATCTCCAGGATGGATCCACATAGTATATTGTCAGAGACAACAGGGCAGGCATATTGTTATTTAACATGGAGGCTATAAGGACTCTGTAGGGGTGAAGGGAAACACAGTGGCAGAGGAGGTGAAGACAAGTTTCATCCTCTGTGAGGCATAGTGAGCAAGTGGACTCTATGTTTGAGAATCCTCGACAATGCACCAGAAAGTGTTTAGTAGGCAAGGCATTAATATTTATCTTCATCAGAAAATCAAAATATTTGGGTTCAAGGAACCATTGCTTAAATTTCTTGATTAGCAGATGGTTGTTAAGCCTGAGGATAGATGCTCCTGCAGAAACATCAGGATTAAGGATGTAGCATGCATCCCAGAACTTGATTTTCATTGAGGACGATTTTATAGGAAGCATAGTATGTTTGGAGATAAGACATGTGAGGGCTGCCAGCCAGTTAGTATCAATAGGGATGGCTTATCTGTGGGAGTGACCTCTCTGGGATGTGAGTAGTTAGGATACTGCAGACACATTCTGCAGAAAGAATTGTAGGAATGTTGAAATATAAAAGTATCTATGGAATGTAGGGATAATCCATTGATTTTTGTGTGTTTCTGTAGATTTCTCAAGCTTATGGTTGCACTCCCCCCCTCTAATCAGATCAGTGCACATCTTGTGTATTTTCCTGATGAAGACTTTGGTAAAATTGACTACTGGGGTGAAATAGGATATTCTAGGGAATATTAGTATGTTGATGAGGGAGGACTTGGCGAACATGGACATGTAAACTTTGGATAGAGAGGATGTGATTCTCTGTGTGGATTGAAGTACCTTTCCTTGGTTAGATCTTCTCATGGCAGACATGGATTCAAATATAGGAAAGCCCAAGAAGTTCTGAGGCTTAGCTGAAAATCATCCTAGAATGGTCTTACCTGAAGATATATACCAGGCAGATGACTTGACCATATTAAATTGGAGGCCAGATTGATTGGAGAATTCCTTAAATATTGATAAGTCTTGGAATTAATTTTTTTGATGGAAGGAAAATGGCCAAGTCATCCATATAGGTGATGTGATGAATTGATGTATTTAAAATTGGGATATGAATGCCAGGAAGAGATCTCTCAATTTGAAGAAGCAGAGGGTTGAGGTAAGTAATGAAAAACAGGGTGCTCAGAGGAGGGCCTTGTGGAATGGAGGATGTGGTGTAAAATGGGAGGGAAGCTTCCCATTAAGTGAGATGCTCAATTCACGATTGTAGAGGAGGTTTCTAATAATGGTTATGATTCCAGTAGAAATGTCATGCTCACCAAGTATGTTTAAAAGGGTATTGAGTTGAATAGAATCAAAGGCAGCTGCAATGTCAAGCTGCACAACCACCGGTCTAGATTGCCTGGGGGATCTGATGTGGTCAGTAATGATTTTAAAAAGATTGATAGCATTTGTGGTTGAGCTGCCCTTTTTTGCAAATTGATATTGCAAAGTAAGGGGAAGAATCTTCATTTTGAATTTTGTCCTTGATGATAGATTCAATGAACTTGACCATCAGTGGACTCATAGAGATGGGCCACAGATTCTCCAGTGAGGAAGGAATTATGTTGTGCTTTAGAAATGGCCCTATTTCTATGGGATAAAGACCACTGATTTCATGGACACCAGAAGAAAGGTGATTAACCAAGTTGTACACGATTGGAACCGAAAATTTAGACAGGTGTAGCAGAAGGAAATGGGGATGTACATGATTGGAAACGAGAATTTAGACAGGTGTAGCAGAAGGAAATGGGAAATTGCATGGAGCCATGATGGGTCCTTTCAGGCATTGAGGTTAACTTAGTCAGAACATCTCCCTCCGAGATGCCATGGTCAGAGGGGGAAGAATCCCAAATTGAGTCCTGTTTAGAGTCTGGTGCATGAGTGAAAAACTTTTCCCTGAAGAACAAAAAAAAAATTTCAGAAGCATGTTAGATCCTGAGTAAAGGTTATTTCCAACTGTAATAGATGAAGGAGTGGGTTTCTTCTCTCTATGGCCCAGAGACCATCTAATGTGGCCCCTGGATCAATTGTGGGGCTGGTTCAAGAAAATTTTTGACTTTTTAATAGAGAGATACTCTGCCAAAATCAACTGTTTATTTTTGTATTGGGATTTCAGGTTGATGATGGATTCTATAGGAATTGTATCAAGGGGAAGATTTTTAAGAATGTTGTTGAGTGATTGAAGTTCCATCAGGAGTGAAGATGGTTCTTTATTATGTAATTTATAGTTTGAGATTAATGACATTAAAATATGGATGAAGGCAAACCAGGCATCGACCGGTGTTAAAGACAGGATATGAATTTTGTGAAAATATATGTATGCCTCAGAGATGATGGCTTCAGGTGATGTGGACTTCAGAAGGATTCTCATAGTTGTGCTCAGACCTGGAATATTGGATGACTCAAGATTTAGAGATAGTTTAATGGATAATGCCAAGTGGTCAGAAAAGGCTATAGGTTGTAGTGAGGGTCGATCAGAAATTGTAGATCAGGAGTATAGTAGATTAGGTCTATGAGAGAGGTATATACCTTCTTGTATAGAAGGAAAAGGCATTCAGAGAGAAGAAGCCCTCTCCACTCATGAATGAGGTATTAAGATGATGTATATATTTGGCTGTAAAGTCCTAAGGGTTGGAAGCAATTGTGATGTTAATCTGTTGGATTATCTGTTGAATTAGTAATTCATTTTGGTAGAGGTACACATAAATTATATTTAAAGTGAAGGCTTTGTGGAATAAGGTGGCAATAATTATATGTGAGTTTATATAGTTAATTTTAAAAGATTCAAATGGGCTACTATTGGAGATTAAGATTGCCACTCCAGCAGCAGATGAAGGAGAAAGAAATTTAAATGTAATCTCAATGACATATATTCACAATATTAAGATCTTTTTGCTTTTGCTAGTGAGTTGAGATTCTTCCTCCTCTTTATTCATTAATAGTATTACTTTGTATTTTTATTATATTTTAATGTAATGCTTCCCTTATATATATTTTTATTGTGGCATATGTTATGACCTCACTGATCTTATATATATATATATATATATATATATATAGATCAGTGAGCTAAATATTGTAACTTGATATATATATATATATATATATATATATATCAAGTTACAATTTTAGCTTGCACTTTGTGCAGTTATTGTTGAAACCATTGTTATCCTCTATTCTTTACGTTACAATATATAAAAATATCCATGAGTAACATTAATTGGAAGAGTATACAAAGATTACAATCTTATTATTAGAATTATATACTCTTATTCTCCTTCTTTACTTTTTTGCATTTCTTCATATATTAATATATATTGCTTATAATAACTTCTTCCATATACACTTTAATGCAAAAAAAAATTGATAGAACTTCTTTATTTTCCTGACAGTTTCAACTGTCCAGCATTCTTCATCAGAGCTTTTTCAAAATGCCTCTGCAAAGCTGTCAGGAAAATAAAGAAGTTTTTTAAAAAAATTTTTTGTATTAAAGTATATATGAAAGAAATTATTATAAGCAATATATATGAAGATTTACAATCATAGAGTGATACTCAAAATCCAATTCAATTTCAAGCCACTTGTTTAAACTTGTTTGAAATTGAACTGGATTGTGGGTATTGTCATGTGATTATAATTACTGGCATATTTTTCCAGCTAGCTTGAACACAGATATTTTTTATAAATATTAAACTATTGAACAGAGATATGCTTTACAAAATATCTAGATAGAAATTGATTGCACTATCTTTATAGTTTAAATTTAGACTATTAAAATTGGTCTTATGAATAATATTTCAGCTAATTTAAGTTTTATATATTATGCAGTGTTGTCTTTATATAATCTTACAGAAGTAAAGGTAGAACTACCTGTTTTGAAGTTGAACTGGATTGTGGATATCATTATTTGGTTATAATTTTGTATATATATATATATATATATATATATATATATATATATATATATATATATATATATATATATATATATATATATATATATATATATTGTAATGGAAACTATATGGTAGCCCATGATTGGACAAGCCAAATATAATGGAACGTCTATTAGGTATTCCATTAAAATTAAAGAATGAAGAAAAACAAAATTATTCCAGTTATATTCAAATAAATTGTTTAAATGCCCTTCCAGCTAGCTATACATAAAACAAATCTAAAATCATGTAAAGCAATGAGACCTATCTTTATAATTTATTTTTAAAGATGATGTGAATAACTAATCAAATATATATATCAGAAACAAAGGGACTTCTACTAAATTCAAATATACACATCTAATTATGTAAATTTATGTATCTCTAAATATTTGAATGAATAATAATATGTGTAAGTGATCTACAAACCAAATAATAAATGAAATATGAAATTATCTTTTATTATTTATAAATTCAATTAATTTCATAATAACTTTGGCATTAAAAGAAAATAAGAATAATATAGTATCGCTCTTTTAAATAATTACAAAGGCATTATTTATAAAACAAATAGTACATCCTTTATTTTATGTTATAATTCAACTTTAAATAATATTGATGTTTTAAATATAAATATAAAGAATAACTATGTGTAT